>VDFB02223398.1:0-13923 GCA_007258455.2 Sequoia sempervirens
AGACCCATTACGTTGCCATGACAAGTGATTCCCTAGTCTGCTCAGGCAACAGCGCCAAATGTCTACTCACTGGGTAGTGTTTAGCGTACTACGACAGTAAATGAGAATAATTCACAAACATAATGTACGCACTAGAATATGAATCACATTTGAATCACAAAACAATTATAAGAGTAATTTCACAGCACAATGGATTGATTGATTTCATGAAGTATCTCAACAATACATAGCAATTGACCCTCTTCGACTACAAATGACAAGATACATATATAGATGGCCGTGGTTGGTTGGGATACCAACCGTCGGTAACTCTTTCTAACTACCTGCCCGACAACTAATCCAACTTTTACTTTAAACTATGCATGTATTATTTAAACTATTATTATTTATTCCCAGTATGACTGACTACAACATTTATTTAATTAGTACGGTCGATTACAATATAATTATTTATTAACATGGCCGTCTACATCTTTACGTGGTTTCATTATCAAGTTAGTTGCACAATGTAATGTCCCCTTTTTAGCCAACTTCTGTGTTTGTCGGATTAGCTTATCATCATGTCCTTGTAGGCTAATGATGGTGATTAGAGGGCCTTGTGTGGGAGTTATCTAGTTCTTCAGATGGCAGTTTGTGGTGCTTTCTTCTCCGGTACTTGGGCGTATTCAAGGTTTTCCTTTTGGAGGTGTTTTGGGCTTCGTTTATGCATACTTACTATTTTTAGTAAGTCACTTAGATGTTGGGGTCCAATCTTACTATTTATAGTAAGGCACCCTAGTGAGCAAAGGAATCAGTAGGCTATCTTCTAGCGCTGATGGAATTGATTAATATTGATGATTTATGGAGTTATGCTATGTTATCGGGTTCTTCTATTTTACCCCTGGTTCTAGTCCTGGTTCGCTCCTGGTTTGGGTCCTGGTTTGGTTCGCCTGTGGGTTCGACCAAGGTCCTTCATTTTTGGGTCTGGTTCGCCCAGGCAGAACCCAAACATAACCTAGGCAAACCAAGACAGAACCTACGTGCCTAGGCATCCAAAAAGTGTTTTTTTGAGCATTTTTTTAATGTTTTATGGAGTTTGACTTTGACCCACGCCCAAGGGAACCCTAAAAGTGATCTCTACATCACTTCAAACACCTTAACTACCTCATTCTTATTCATTTGTTTTGCTCTTTTTGACAATGTCAAAAGCATGGCTGCATACAGATTAGGAAAAAGACCTTTCCTTTAGATTAGCAATGCATGGAAGATTCAAAAACTATCCTTGATATGACAAAAGATATGTGTTTATACGCCCGATTGTCGCAGTCCACCCTTTAGTTCTTTCAAGAAAATCTGCCTGTGCCCAACATTTGCAGCACACTTACTTGAATTAAACCAAATTTTTGTATTGTGGAGCTATATTAAGCTACCACTCTCAAGACCAATGTAAAATGATACAAAATAATTTTTGAGACTGCAAGAAGACATCAAAATGGCTAGTGTACTAAACAAATTCTTATGATTTTTGAAGAATGCTGATAACTCTACTCAGTTGGCTTCTTTTTTCAAAATCATACAAATTGAACCTTGCATCAATAGACTCTATGTATCAAGCTACCACAATTCAAGTTTCAATGATGAATATTTATCATGCATGTTTTAAATGGCATTCAAGTTTATGGTGTTTTTTTTGTTTATATGATGTTATGTGATATTTTAATCCTAATTCATGCTTCGAGATATATATATATATTATTTTACATGCTTTTTTGTAACGAACCCAAAACGAACCGAACCCACCCCAAAATTTTAGTCGAACCGGTGGAACTCAACCCCTAGGACTGAGGATAACTTAGAAGTTATGGTATTTTAATTATTATTAAAGTAATTACTTTAATAATAATTAATTATAAAAGTGAATAACATTAATGACTTTATTGACTTTATAATAAAGGCTTATTTAATGATATAAAGTCAAATTTTTAAAGTCATTGATATGGGCGCCCATTTGAAATGATATTATAAAGTAACAAAAGCAAATATATTTTATTATATTTTAATGACCAAAAGTGCCTTAGTAGTCATGCTTTTTGGGAGAGATATAAAAAGCTTTAAAAAAGCATTTCATTATTATTCAACACTTATCAATTTTCTGAGCATTTGGCTGTGAGAAGAAAACCAAGGGTTTTTCTACAAATTGGTCATGGAGAACGTGATTTCTCTTTGATTGTGCATCCCACAGGTGTGAAATATCACCCAAAGGTTGCAATCTTCAGGTGGCTTTCATCCAGAAGTCACATTGTGCATATTAAAGAGATTAATTTAGGGTTTTGAGAAGAACATTGCTTGTGATCAGAAGGATATCTGTTGTTGATCATTTTTATTGCTGATTACAACCTTGCTGGGCCATACCATTATCATTTCCAAGTCGTACTTGTCTTCTTTTGCTGGGCCGTACAGTGTCTTGAGGGTGGCATTTTGTTTCTAGGCTGAAACGCCTATGTTATGAGCTTCTACTTACCTTCATTTGGGGCAGCTGATCCATGGTTATCAATCTGAAGCAATAATATGGTGGAGAAACCTGTTTTTGAAGCATGGTATCCATTAATGAGGGTTTTCCAATTGCTGATATGAAATTTCAGAACTGCAACTTATGATGCTATGGCTATCCGAGTATGAGTTTATTGTAAAAGCATTCAATAATAAATTTGATTTGAAGGCTTTTAGTATTTGCTTCAGCATTTTGTCTTCTTTGCCTTTGTTTGTATATATCTATACATCTCTTTGCATTTCCTCGCATTATCTTGCAAAAACCACAAAAAAAGCAAAAAACATAAAAACCAAAACTCAAACAGGCAGACAAAATTCAATAGCAAATATTCCAAGATCAAGGTGGGATACTTCAATGGTATCAGAGCACAGTCTTCTTGCCATCCTATGCTAATAATAATATTTTATGAATAAAAAGAACATTCAGTACACTAGAAGAGCAACTAAGTGGGAACCACCTCCAATTCTAGAAGGTGAAACAGTTTCAGGTATTCTGGGAATTCACAATATTGATAGTGACAGTGACAGTGAGAGTAATACAAGTGCCATGGCTGAAAGGAAAAAGAGACATGTAGATTCAGTTAGTCCTGACTCCAGAGTAAAGAGGCAATTTGAGAATATGATGGATATGATGTCTTAGCTTTTGGGCACAATGAGGTAGTTTACCCCACCGTAGCACATAGGTAACCCTGGTGAGACTAGTGGTACACAGGGAGTTGGACAACGTGATGTGGTAGTTGCTTGGTCTATTACTTCTACTGGTTCAGTTCTCAAACCCATGCAACCTACCTTCAGTCTTACGGAGGTGTCGTAGGCAACAGAGGTTCCAATGCAGGAGCCAAATGTTATCACAGCTAGTGATATTACATGCCATTATGCTAAGTATATGACCCTACCATCTAAGGTTAGCGAATTGTTGACTCTAAATCAGTTCCTGGATCTGAACAGGCCTAGAGGGGGAGGAGCAGTTAGGACAGAGCACAGGGCACCCCAGGCACCACAGGGCACTCATGATTTGCAGCAGGTTGTGAGCAAGGTCACCTTGCCGCACTTTGATAGCAGTGATAAATGCACTGCAATACCTTTGGTCCATAAATTGGACAACTACCTTTCTTTGAGGCCCATGCCAGAGGATGAGGCGATTAAGTTCGCTACACTGCACTTGGATGGACTTGCGCATGAGTGGTGGCATCACGACATGGTTACATTACAACACCATCTCATTACTACCTACCATGAGTTCACTAACAAACTCGTTGAGCGCTTCGACCGTAAGGATCCAAAGTTATATTTTAGGGAGCTAGCTCAACTCAAATAGGTGGGCACTTTGGAGTCTTACATTGGTGAGTTTCAGAGATTGTTAGTGATGGTGCCTAGCATTTCACATAGGAGATTGGTTATTTTGTTTAGAGGGATTGCTTGAGCCATTGCGAGGTTGGATCAAGGCATTTGACCCACCTACTCTACAGGACGTGATGAAAAAGGCGCGAAGCATGGAGCTCGCTGCCCCGAAAAAGCAGTCTCTGCCTAAAACCTTAACTCCTCCAGAGGATGAGAGCCATCATCAAGTTGCAGATCAAGCAATTAAGCTTGATGATGAGACCCTTAAAGACTTAAGAAAAAAGATATTATGCTACTGGTGCAAAAGGCCTTATAGTAGGGATCATAATTGTCTTGTTAAGGGCAAGGCAAATCGAATGGAATGGTATTACGCTGATGATTCAGATTTTGAAAATTCAAAACAGCGAGCTGATTTAGAGGATAATGAGATAAGGAGAGTATTCACAGGGTCAGGAAAAGATGCAAAACCATCCCCTATGGCATTATACTCTAGCATCCAAAGGCAGGGGTCATTCAGAATCAAAGGAGTCATGAATGGGCAGCGTTGTATCACTTTGATTGATACTGGAGTTACGCATAACTTCATTGATGAGGGTTTGGTTGCCAAGCGTGGACTTCAAGTAGAGAACTTTGAGGGGTTCAAGGTAAGAGTAGCAGATGGTTTCACTCTTACTTGCACCAAGAGGATCCTTAGTCTCACTCTAATGTTGAATGATTACAAATTTCAAGATGATTTTTATGTTGTCAGCATGGGTGAGATGGACATCGTATTGGGAATGAAGTGGCTTCATGCCATTGGAGAATTCTCCCTCAACTTGCAAAACATGGAAATGAAGTTTGAGGTGAATGGTAGAAAGTTTGTATTGAGGGGAATAGTTGGGGGGAGTTTACGTGCCATCTCCCTCAATAGGGAGAAGAGTAGAAGGAAAGAGAAAGAAATTGAACAGGTGGTGGAGGAGCATGAGCAAATCCAAGAGGAGTATGTTTCTATTCATTGCTCCAAAGGTTCAGAGGAAGGTAATTCAGATCAGCAAGGGTTTAATGTGCAGTTTTTCAATAATCCTCTATTTGAGAATGATATTGGTTTGGTTTATGACAATCCACTCTTTGAGCTGGATGACGATCTCCCTCTTGACCCTAGTGTGGAGTTGAGCGATGATCACAGAGTTTGGTATCCTTCTTGTGCATCAAGATTCCGAACAGGGCTTACAGATGAATTCTACGTGTACATTGTGAGGAGTGTGTAAAGTTTTACAATCAACCCACTTGTACATAATTTGACTTCAATACATAGAGCTCGCACGCATGTTTTGGATAGTTGGTATGAGGTTCCTCTTTGTGTAGATGAGGAAAGCAAACCCTACTTGTATCCAGAGTTGCTTTTTCATGATGATCATACGTTTGAGACACATGATACAGGGGTTGACCTTGGTCGACATGTTTTATCAATTGTCCTGATGCAGATGCTGCAAGAGTTATCTGGAGACAAGAAGGACCAACCACAGTTCTTCCCTTGGGACCTAGGTGGTGATGTGTTCTATCTTCAGTTGAGATTGCTTGGGGTCAAGCAATTTCAGGGAGGGCGGACTGTAATGTCCCCTTTTTAGCCAGCTTTTGTGTTTGTCGGATTAGCCTATCATCAGGTCCTTGTAGGCTAATGATGGTGATTAGAGGGCCCTGTGTGGGAGTTATCTGGTTCTTCAGATGGCAGTTTGTGGTGTTTTCTTCTCCAGTACTTGGGCGTATTCAATGTTTGCCTTTTGGAGGTGTTTGGGCTTCATTTATGCATACTTACTATTTTTAGTAAGTCACTCAGATGTTGGAGTCCAGTCTTACTATTTATAGTAAGGCACCCTAGTGAGCAGAGGAATCAATGGGCTACCTTCTCACACTGACGGAATTGATTAATATTGATGATTTATGGAGTTATGGTATTTTAATTATTATTAAAGCAATTACTTTAATAATAATTAATTATAAAAGTGAATAACATTAATGACTTTATTGACTTTATAATAAAGGCTTATTTAATGATATAAAGTCAAATTATTGAAGTCATTGATATGGGTACCCATTTGATTATAAAGTAGAAAAAGCAAATATATTTTATTATATTTTAATGACCAAAAGTGCCTTGGGAGTCGTGCTTTATGGGACAAAAGGTTTGAATAACATTGTTCTACTACAATAAACAAGATCCATTTTGAATAAGATTACAGATCTCCTTTTGGATTACACATCTTGTAATAATTTACTAAACATTCCATTATCTCTATTGTCTTGTGGAAGCAAAATCCCAAGACAAACTAATTAGGCATTTTCAAAATGAAATTCTACTTAATCTATTCCATATTGTTAAAGTTGATTTTAATAAAAAGATCATTTTTATCAGATTCTCTTGCCCCTTACATGCCTTCTTATTTGTAAGGCTATCCTAAATAAATCCACCCTTTATAAAACCACTCTATGCTCTTCAGATTATTTGTGTCATCAACAACTTGATAAGTCTAGAAAAGGCTTTGGTTAGAATCTTATAAGAAAAATTTAAGAGGGTAGTTGTATTTCAACCACCTCCTCTCTCACTTATGGAGCCTTGTGAAATGATTTTATTTAGTCTTGCATTGACTAAGGTCATTTAGGACACGGTTTGAGAATGGTGGTTTATGGTGGTTTTGTTGTTTATATGATGCTATGTGATATTCTAATCTAGGATTTTTACATGTTTTTTGTACAAACCAACCCAAAACGAACCCAAACTCCAAAAAGAATTTAGCCGAACCCTCGAACCCAAACCTGAACCAGTACCAAAACCAGCAACTTAGATTCAGTATAATACTTTCATGCAAGAGTATTTTGAATGTCTTGGATTATAATAGTGATCAAGTTGTAAGTTGAAAGTTTTAGGTTGTGTTAGGGTTTGAATTGAGATGGTAGGTATGTAACTCATAGGAAAAGCAAATCATTTGAAATATAAAAGACAAGAAATGAATGAAGGAAAGGGGTCTCTCTCCTCTACAAGAAAGCACATTGGATTGCATATCATGAGTTATCCTCTTCGATTCTTGCATGTTCCCATTTATGGCTGAAGAATTTAAAGTTATTAACCCATGAAAATTGTATGTAAAGAGGGTATTTTCATATAGTTGAATTTAATTATTCTCCTTGATGAATAATCTGGTGTAATTTTGTAATGTCCCTTCTCAAACTAGATCTTTCCATTGACCGTTAGCGTTCCTTTGGGAACGAAGGCTAGACGGAAGATAAATTAGGGTTTCCTAAATTTGAGGAGGTCTTTGCTCAGAGAGGATGGATTCAATGGCGGATTCTTTCTGGGTTTTCAGAGAACTTCGCAGGGGTATGTTCATCTCGGCTTTCAGAGTACTTTTTGGAATTTACTATTTTTAGTAAATTCTATTTTTGGCAGCTTTCCAAATGAGTTCAGCTCGGTTGACTTCCTGCTTCAGTTTGGTCAGATGTTTGGCGCAGTATTGGCTTCAGGGCACATCCGGAGGAGGATAAGTTAAGTCATTTAATTAAAAAGTCACGTTTTAAATATTATATTTTAACGTTGACCATGGGCCTAGATTAATGACTTAATGTTGTTTTAAAAAAGGGGGTCTTTGAGGGTGGCGCCCTCATTAAAAGATTATTTTAATATTTCCCAAAGTCAAAGCAATGTTATGAGGGGCGTAATTATCAAAGTTGTTATTCATTTAAAATATCATTTCTTAAGACTTGAAGAGAAAGTGCGCCCATCCTTGAGGAGAGTGGATTTTGACCTAAAAGCGGATTTTAGGGTTTGAGAGGTCAACTGGAAAATTATAAAAGGAAGGAGTTGAGCATCATTTCATCATCTTGGGTCTATGCTAATGTTATGCTGCCGAAATGGTTGCGGGAATTCTTCGAGGAATGAATGCCTCCTAGTCTGGGCTCGACTTCGTGTTTGAGAGACAGCACCTAGTGGAGAGGTTCGATTTCTGAGTGGTTTTATAGTAAGTTTTGCACTGTTGTAGAGTTATTGCTTTGAAGTTCAGTTTTTTGCATTTCATAACTTTTCTGGAGTTGCTGATTTGATACAGCAGATCCATGTTTTTACTCATATCTCAAAAAATACAAAAATGCTAGTTCTGGGTATTGCATCAATCTTTAAGTTTGTAAGGAGCGTTCATTTTCACCAATTTATAGATTTTAATGTTGTGTATTGAATTTTTAATGCCAAGTAGAATTCTTCAGCTGGGCCGTACCATTTAATGGCATTGGGATTCGTGCATGATTCATGTGTGGGTTTTAGATCTGTTTTCAGGGTCTCATCTTAGGCGTCTACTTGGTTAAGGCTTAGTGCATTTAATCTCTAGTCAATCGGAGGTCATACGTGGAAGATATGAGCATTTAAGTCATTCATTAGACTGCTGTTTATGCATTTAATGAGCAGATTTGTAACAGAAAACAGAAATCAGTATTTGATCCTTGAAAGCATTGTGGTTTTGATATCACTATCCAAGATACGAGTGGTTCTCAATGATGTAATACTGATCCTATAATTTCACAAGAGTTTGGCAGGCGAATACTTCTAATTTGTAAAACTGACAGTAGTACTGGCAGTCTTTCTTTCCTGTGCAAATCTGGTTGTAATTCTCAATTTCATTTGAAGTTTGTAATAGATAAATCTCCGCCCTATGGTAGCTACTTCCCATTCTGGGTGAGCAAGCACATTCTGGGTGTTGAGTACTTTTCAGCTTTCAGCATTTCAATTCAAGCTTTACTTTCTGTAATCACTCCGTCATATGGTCGCCCCTCACTCCGCATTGGATTGGGTAGCACATACTTGACGTTGAGTTCTTTCCTGCATTTAGAATAGAAGACCCTCTGACCAATGCTCGCCATCATCGGCGCCATCCTGGTTAGAGTTACAGCATAAGCAGTTTGTTTAGATCCTCTGACCAATGCTCGCCGTCACCGGCGCCATACTGGTTAGAGTTGTTTCAGTACGTTTGGGTTTATCTCCTAACCTTAACGGGTACTTGATTGTAATGTTGTAATCTGATAATTAAAGAAAAAATTTGGCTCGGAATATTTCAGTGGTATCAGAGCCAAGATCCTGCCATCCTGTGCCCATCAGAGTTCACTTGACAGAGAAAACAGATTCTACATCTGAGGTCAGAGCTGAGTTCAGTATTAGTTTTCAGAAGTTTCAAAGATGTTGCATTTTCTAAGGCCTATGGGTCGTGAGAAGTCAGATTCAACTATGGCATCGGAGGAAGGAAAGGTTAGTGATGTCGTAAAGGACTTCATTGAATATGCCAGACAGTTTAAAAGACAATGTGAAGATGAGGCTGTCAAACTCCGTGAGCAATATCAAACCATGCCAGATGATTATGGGTACAATGTTTCATTTGATTCCCATTTGAAGTGTGTGGCGTCAGTGGAGCCCGAAAAGTGGAAGATGGTGGACCACATTAGGAAAAGGATAAACAGGGAAGCAGAACAAGCTATGTTCGAAGAATCAAAGAAGGAAGGAGATGAAGTGCCTATTTGTGGATTGCAGCCGACAAATATGCAAGTTGAAGAGAAAAATCAGTCATCTAACATTGAAGATGGCACAAACAAGGTGCACATATCACATCAAAATGATCGTGAGCTCGAAGGAGAAAACGTGACAGTTGAAGGGTGTGTGGAAGAGCCTCATAATACGCCCTTTGACTTGCATGTGATAGCAAGTGAAGAAGAGCAAGTTGAAGGAAATACTATTGGTGTCTTTGAATCAGCTTATGACCGTTACCAAAGTGGTGATGTTGGTAATGATTTCGATGTGTTTGTACCTCCTCTTGTTGAAGATTTAGTGAGGGATAGATTGGCTCTTGTTGCTGTCTCAACTTCCCGAGAAGTTCCACATAAGGAAATCAGCAACATAATCTCTCATGAGGGTTCCATAGAAGATAATGAAGATGAAGTTTTTCAAACACCAAACATTGAAGATTCTTCACTTCATTTTGGGGGTGACATTGTTGGTCATGGGATTGATCAGCAAACTGAGCCATTGGAGAAAAACTTTTTTGATGATTTCAGCTTAAGTGAATTAGGACTTGACTTATTCAAAGAGTCATCACTACAAGGGGAGCATGATAAGTTTTTTCCAGTTGATCATCTTAATCAGCTCACTAGCATTTGGGATCCGGGTGTGATGGCATCAAGTTATGTTAAAGAACCTGTGTGGGATAAGTTTCCCTTTGATCCTGATGAAGAACAAGAACCAGGTTGCACAGTAGACTATGAGGTGGCCCTTGGAGGAGAAGTTGTCTTTGAAGAAGAAGATTGTTCCACAAAATTCCATAATGATCTCTTTGGAGTGGTTGCAGCCACTAAAGAGGAATTTGTGGTTACAGAAACTTTCCGAACAGCGGACAAACATGATTCCTTGAGCAGGTTGGATACTGGTCTAATGTTTGATCAAGGAGGCCGTGATGAAGAAGAAGAGCTAGAAGTCCATATGGCTCTTGAAGATGGAGAGTTTGAAAGTGTTATTAAACACAAATCAGATTTATCAATACACGAAGCTGGTTGCAAGCAATGGGCTGAAGAATTTGTGGAGTATGATGCTTTTTATGATGATGAGCATTCTCTGCTAGTTGGTGGTGAAGTACAAGAATGTTGGAGTAGCAAAGAGGGCAGCAAAGGTAAGGAACGAAGTTCTGATTTTCAGTTGCAGCCTATCAGCAGTTCACCGTCTTTGCATGTTCATGAGTGGGAAGATCAATGCAAGGTATCTTTTGGAAAAGAAGTACAAACGCTATCCCTATTTGATCGCACACACAATTTGGTTGATGATCTCTATTGGAAGGCTCAGTCTGAAGAGAGACGAAGTGGAGTTAAGGATGAAGTTGCTCTTCCTAACTTGCGACTTATCAGAGGCTCTTTGGAGTCATTGAAATCAGCATACATACACTTGATTGAAGATCAAGATCATGCTGTTGAATCTGCAAAGAAGGCCTTCATTGTTTTCGAAGAAAGGGAGAGTATGGTTGAAGAGCTCACCTTGGAGCTTAAATCAACAGAGGACGAGTTGAAAGAAACTCAGTTGGCTCTAAGAAAGGTTGAAGACCAGTTTGCAGATTTCAAACTTTTCAAGGAGCAAGAGAATGCACGAAGAGCTGGAGAAATCAAGCAAGTAATTGATGAGATTGATAGTCTTCGAGAGGAGTTTGATCTTGAAGGTTTCACAAGAAAATCAAAGGTTGCATGTGCAGATTTGGAGCAGCAAGATGGAAGGAATGACTTTCAAGTTTATGACAATCCTCTTTTTCAAGAAGGTGATGAGAAAAGTTATGATAATCCTCTCTACGAAGTAGAGGATGAAATGGAGAATGAAACTGATTTTGGTTTCCAGTGCTTGGTTGCTTCGATATCACTCCATGAGGATGTGCCACGTATGTTGAGTAGTAATGGATGCATAAGTGGCTCTGAGGATGAAGGTTCTACATGGGAGTTGACGAAGCAAGATAATTTCAACATCTATGACATCAAGGTGTTGAAGAGACAAGTCTTGGTAGCTGTTGGTAACTTCATCACAGCAGCAACGAGTGAAGATTTCAGACCTACTACTCAGGAGGAATGGGGAAAAGGTGAACTAGACTTTGGTAGTTGCACTCTTGACAATCCATCCCTTGGGTGGAATGATGTTTGGAATCATATTGATCAGTTTTGGGAGCGGAAATTGAAGCCACTCTATGTTTCATACTCCCTTAATGTGGAAGCTTTCATGGTTAAGCTTCAAGGATTTACTAGAAGGGGCATCAGTTTCGTGAGAAGGCACTTGGTTTTCACTAGCACTTTGGAATGTGTAGAGATTTCTTTGCAGTGTGTTGAAAATCACTTCCAGTTGAGTATCCATGTTTGGGATTCTCAACTTGGGTTGTCAGAGTTTATTACTTATGGAAAAGACTCTTGGAGGGATAAGGAACAAACTTCCAGACTTGTTGATGTTGTTCCCTTCATTTCCAGCTACTTGATGGTTCCGTTTGTTCATCAACAAATGGATTGGAGAGAAATTTTGAATTTGGGTTGGAAAGATCAACAATCGGTAGTTCTTGGAAGTGACTTTCAGCTCAGACAAGGGCAGATTTTGAGACACAAGTTTGCTGGTTGGAGGCAGACCAGCCACCTTACTTATGGAGTTACTTTCATTCAGGAGAGTTGGTACCTCACTCCTGATCAAAGAAGTGGTAGTTTTCTGATGGAGATGGCTTTAGCGTGTTTTTCAGCCACTTTGGAGGTTTGTAATGCAAATTCTGATGGTTTATTTTCATTATTGGTTCATGACAATGAGCTACCCCATACTTTGAATCTATATTTTGAGACTCTTGGGGTTGGGGTTGTGAAAAAATTCTTTAGACTTCATAGTTGTGCCATGATAATTCAGTTGAGGCATAGGGAATTCATGCGGAGTCCTGAGTTTGAATTTGTTGAGCTTTTGCAAAGGATTGCCTTCCTCTTTGCAAAAAGATTTGAAGATGACACATTTGCAGTCATGGTTCCGTTTGTTATCATGTGGAGGTATGCTGAAGAATTTATGTTTGATTTGAGTAGACTATCCTTCATATTGCTTAGAATTCTGATTGACAGTAGTATGGTTGATACTGTTAATTCGGGGCATCGTGGGCATGAGATGTTGCATGATTTTGATTTCCCTCCTTTAAGATCTTCCAGTTTGAGTATCATAGATGGTAACACCTTGGAGTTACAAGGGGAGTCAGTGCAGCATTGGCATGACATTTTCATTGATGTGATCAGAGTGGTGCAGCATCGGCATGGTGGGTTTTTCCTGAGACGCATTTGGGAACCAAGGATCATACTTGTTGCGTATGGATTAGTTTTCAAATTTCTGGAGTTGTGGTGGTATTGCTTGAGGACCAAAACAGTTTGAGGAAGAAGCCAGTTATGGCCCTTCTAGGCACGATCTTTCGACCGTTAGCCCGTTCGAACGAGCTAGGCGGAAGATAAATTAGGGTTTCAAAATTTGAGGTGCTGCTCGAGAGGATGGATTCAATGGCCCAGTTTCCACAGGGTTTTTGAGAGCTAGCGAGGGTATGTTCATCTCGACATTAATTACTTTTGGAATTTTTATTTTTAGTAGAATTATTTTTAACGGCTTTCAAATGATTGTTTCGGTTGAAACTTCATAACTGATTTAGGTCGGATGTTTGAAACGTTCAGCTTGGGGCACATCAGGGACTGGTGAGCTGGTAATTAAAAAGTCCGCGTTTTAAATATTATATTTTAACGTTGACCATGGGGCCTAGATTAATGACTTAAAGATGTTTTTAAAAAGGGGGCTTTGAGGGTGGCGCCCTCATTAAAAAGATTATTTTAATATTCCCCAAAGTCAAAGCAATGTTATGAGGGGCGTAATTATCAAAGTTGTTATTAATTTAAAATATCATTTCTTAAGACTTGAAGAGAAAGTGCGCCCATCCTTGAGGAGAGTGGATTTTGACCTAAAAGCGGATTTTAGGGTTTGAGAGGTCAACTGGAAAATTATAAAAGGAAGGAGTTGAGCATCATTTCATCATCTTGGGTCTATGCTAATGTTATGCTGCCGAAATGGTTGCGGGAATTCTTCGAGGAATGAATGCCTCCTAGTCTGGGCTCGACTTCGTGCTTGAGAGACAGCACCTAGTGGAGAGGTTCGATTTTTGAGTGGTTTTATAGTAAGTTTTGCATTGTTGTAGAGTTATTGCTTTGAAGTTCAGTTTTTTGCATTTCATAACCTTTCTGGAGTTGCTGATTTGATACAGCAGATCCATGTTTTTACTCATATCTCAAAAAATACAAAAATGCTAGTTCTGGGTATTGCATCAATCTTTAAGTTTGTAAGGAGCGTTCATTTTCTCCAATTTATAGATTTTAATGTTGTGTATTGAATTTTTAATGCCAAGTCGAATTCTTCAGCTGGGCCGTACCATTTAATGGCATTGGGATTCGTGCATGATTCATGTGTGGGTTTTAGATCTGTTTTCAGGGTCTCATCTTAGGCGTCTACTTGGTTAAGGCTTGGTG
>VDFB02223399.1:0-20013 GCA_007258455.2 Sequoia sempervirens
CTTGTTCAAGGCCAAAAGCTAGAAGGTCTGCACAATTGAGGGCTGATGTAGAAAGATTATAAGATAAATGCAAACATGTAGGCGATGTGTGGATCCCCATTAGGGGATACGAATTTTTCATGCTTCATTATTTTCAAAGAAGTAGATTTGAACCATTTTGTAACCCTTGGAATTTCAATTTGGGAAAGTTGGTTGTTCCCAACGTCTTTGTGAATATAGACCTTATAAAACTTATGGCCAACTATTATAACCCAAACCTTAAAGCCATTTGCAACCCATAAGGAAAACCTTTCATACATGTATCCAAAATTGCACTTTGTGAATTTTTCAGCCTAGATGACACATGTGATCATCCTATAGTGCATGAGGATTTAGAAAAGGAATACTAGAGGATGGACACTACCTAAAAAGGATGGAGGTTACCATTACACAAGCCTAGAGAAGACAGAAACCTAGTACCACTTGAGGATGGTGACGAACCTCCCTTCCATGTTGATTTGTTCAAGCCCTATTTAAAATAAAATTACTTCTTAGTAGGCCAAATAATGGGAACAAAGGTCTCTGAATTTATGTCTGTAGGGCCAATGGTGATCGCTGCAGAAATACAATTTCATAATGCAAGACCTTTTGATTATGCTTCACACATTTCGAGAGGGATTGACTTAGGGCTAGGAGCCATCAAGAATGGTTCTCCCACAATACACTTTAAAAATTATTCCATTCTCATGCACATGATATTGTACTATGGACAAGAGTTAGGAATATGGCTAGAGGAATTAAGAATCACATAGTTGGATAAAGAGGTTCAGCCATTACCAATACAATCATGGACCTCCATTTGGGACAACAGATTTATCAATTCTAATTATGTTTATTTTCAAG
Organism: Sequoia sempervirens; assembly: GCA_007258455.2. Lineage (NCBI taxonomy): Eukaryota > Viridiplantae > Streptophyta > Pinopsida > Cupressales > Cupressaceae > Sequoia > Sequoia sempervirens. The sequence continues at coordinate 883 of VDFB02223399.1, forward strand.
AACATTTTTTCAAGACATTGTATAGGTTTTATGATCACCCTTGTAATTATTCATTGTATAATGAGATCAAAATATTCATAAGGCCTAAGGATTTCAATGGACCACTGACTGTAAGTCATAATTGGGGTGACTGGTATTGCTTTGTTGATTCTACTATGATCAGGGTTTATGGTTTTTAAGACACACCTTTCTTATTACCCAAGACCGTGCCAAACAAAATTGCATATCTAGAGATTGTCAGGCAACTGGATTATTCCAATGTCATGAACTTGAGTGCATATGAAAAACAATCATTCATGCCTAGTACATTATGTTTTGGGGATTTTACTGTAGTATCAAAAGAAGGATATGATCTCATTTTGGATAAATTGTCACATTTCAATATGAAGAAGGTTGCACAAAGGAAAGGATTTGATCCTAAAGGTTTTATTGATTTTTCCAGGAAAAAATAGAATTTAGGTGGATATGTTCATATACCATATCCTCATGATGATATTATCAGAAACATAGAAGAAACATAGGTTGAATTGGAAATTGATAATTACAATAGAGAAATTGAACAGAAGATGAAGGAGATACAAGAAGCAGAAATGTTATCCTTTGGCAATGAGGAATCTTATGAAGAAAATGAACCCCAAAGCCAACCTGATAAGATCCCCAAGCTAAGGATTGAAGAGTATCGATCTCCAAATAGAGAACAGGAATTTGGGGAATCATCTAACACAAATGCTAGGCAATTGGCTTATAAATCTTTTGTCTTAGATGACCAGTTTATCAAATCTCCTAAATTTAAATCTTTCTTGTACAAACAAAAAGGAAAAACGATAAGGGAATCAGTTGTAGGAATCACACCCAGCAATGAAAGCCAGTTGTTGAACACATTGAAAGTGGATGTGGAGAATGAAATGAAGAACATGACTCCAAAGAAAGGAAGAAAATTATTAGAGGAGTCTAGTGTGATGATCTTTCCTGGTTTGGACTTAAACTCTGCTTTAGTTTTTTATAGCTTTTTGCACAATAATGATGCCAAACACAAGCTCAGTCCAGAAGGGGTAACAGAGGTGTAAATTGGATCAAGATACAATCCTGATGAGAATTCTCTTATGATCTGGGCTCTATACCCCCCCATAAGAAGTTTGTAATTATTGATACAGAGAAAGCATTTGGTCATGTGATGACATTAAAAGTGGGTGAAACTGATCCTGTGGTCACAGCTGATATTGGCATAAATGTAGCCAAATTGAACAAGGCACATATTCAAATGTTGAATAAAGAATGGGATATGTACAAGTTGAACAGTGAAAGGATGCTTAAAGAGAATGATTTTCTAAGAGACACAGTCAAGGATACATTCAAAGGATCCAATAAAATGTTGACTCAAGGAGAAGGCTCCCAATAAAAGGAAAAGTGTGAGGAATTACAGATGAATAATCAGCAGATGCACACTCAGGTGATCAAGGCCAGGTTTGACACACTTTCTACAATACTCTAGAAGAGATACACTAATATGATGATCTGGATGGACAAGTTATGGGTAACTCACTCTAAGAGTAACATTGCCATTCAAGCACATAAAAGGATAAATGACAGGCTTTAGGAAAAGCTCCAAGAGATACAAAAAAGAAACACTTCTGATATTGGGGCCATTGTAGTTGTTGAAGACCTGATAAGGAAGCATAAAGACTATTATAAGGAACTTCAAGCAGATACCAAAGAGTTTATTGATGCTTCAAAAGAGCGTGTGTTTGCATTGTTCAATGATAATGGAGAACTGAAAAGTCAAAATGAATGGATGAAAGAGTGTTGACTAATACTACAAGGATCCTTGGAAATAGCTAAGGATGAAGATCTATCACTAGAAGAGGCATGTGAGCATTTGGAAAGGATGATTATTATGGAGATTGTGGCGAGGAATGTTGTGGAGGATGTTGATACACACTTGAGTCAAGAGTACCTAGATCATATTACACAAATTCATTTGTGGCTCATTAGAGCTTAATGTTAATATTTTATGTGTTAAATTCCCAAAAGACACTTATGAAGAGGTATACCCTCTTCAAGATATTGCTATATAAGTTGAACATGTGATGATTGAATGATAAGAGCGAAAAAAGAGAGAATAGATAGATATATAAAAGAAGACTTTCATAATATATACCATGTAGATTATACTGTAAAGGACCATGATGCATGCATGAATTTTGGCAGAAATCAATAGATCTTTAATACCATGTGACTTCACATTGGCGTCTATTGTTTGTTGATTTGAACAATTATCTGGCTATCTCCACATTGTTATTTCTCTGTTATTTGAACTTGTGTATCCAAGTTGATATTCGGTTTCATCAGACACATTTGTTGTTATTGTGTAATCAAGTTCATTGGTTTCTATCAAAGAATTAAAATCTTTTTAATTGATTACAGTAACTTGGAAGTAACATTTGGATCAGTAAGAAGAGCCCTGTAATTGATAAGACTACCATACTGTCTCCAACTCAATATTATCTTGTTATTCAAGTTGAGGATATACTTCATTTTTCAATACACATTTCTTGTCATTGTGTGATTCTTTTTAATTGGTTCCTTCAAAGAAAGATTAAAATCATTTTAAATAAGTCGCAGTAACCCGATAGGATCGATTGGATCAATAAGTAGAGTATGTCAGTCACATTCTTTCACGTTTATACAAGGTATAAACAAACATAAGTGTCAAACAATTAGAACTATGACCAATACTAGTCACTTATCATAAAACTTCATTGACTCTGCTTACCCAATAAAGCATTGGTCCACTTCATATTTCATTTAATCTTATCCACTTTCATATTCTTTATTTCCAATTATCACATTAGGAGTAGAATTAGTCAACAAACCTTCATCTATTCCACACTTTATGCCACTATGGATAGATCCTTAAATTCCATTAAGTCGCACAACCCTTAGATCTGCTTTAGCTATCAAGGTCCACCCACCTAGGTTTAGCAGAGCCTAAGTGTAGGGAGTCATCAACCATATAGGTTAACTCCATTCGTTGGTTCAAAAATGTTGCAAGCCTGACCATAGAGCTTGGCATCCTCTTAGGATTTGTAATTTTCATTTTTGAGACCCAACAGATTGGCAACTCTACTGGGGATAAGCCAATTCAAAACCTTAGCCTTCCATCATAGAGTCATTCCAAAACATCATAAAAGGGTGAACACTCTGTTGGGAAGAAACACAATCATTTTCCTACTTATGAAAAGTAGGTGGCGACTCTGAAGAATTTTTTATGATTGATAAAATAAGTATCAGAACAAAAAGGATAGATGATAGACACCAGAGATATTTTATATCATCCAACATGAATGGAAGAAGATATTTGCACCAGGAGAGTCCTAAGAAGAGCAGTGTTAGGTGGACAGATAAGTATGGATCTCCTCATGGAAAAAGTAACACAAATAAGGGTGAAATAGTATCTAAACAGCCAGAAGATAGTGTGAACACATCAGAGCAGACCTTCACAACATTTAACTCTCCACTTCACCCTGATGGTGGAAATTCCTCAACACCACCTGAAAGAATCAATATGAATGATAATATTCTCAATTGTAGATTAGACCCTCAAAAGGAAAAAGAGTTTGAGGAACAGGTGGAAGAAGAAAGAAAATAGAGAGAAGAACAATATGATAGGGGATTCTCATCACAGCAAGGAGAAGAAAACCAGGAGGGGTTCGTTGATCATACTGTTGTTGACTTTGATAGTATGACTAACCAAGAGATAGAACTGCATGTAGAATGGAAAAGATAGCAACTCATAATGAGACAACAGATGATACAAGAAAGCCAGAAACTTGATCAATAATTGGCACAATTAAACATCCAGGCACCAAAGCCACCGAAATATGTCCCTCCACATAAACAAGGTGGTAATGTCAATTTGCATGGGACATTTTAGAATACTGGTGTTCTAGGTACTTCAAAAGTACCTCATAATTTTGGTGGTAACCCAAGACAACGCACTCAGCACAATGTACCACTACAAAGGTCCCAGCCCCCAAATGCTAGCAATATTCCCCAGCACTATCCACCACCATGCCAGCAATATGCCCCATAACATTAGCAACATGTGCCACATCAGAATGTATACCCTCAACAACACATCCAACAAAATGTTTGTCATCAGCCTCAATATGGATACCAATACTACCCTAATGCACCACCTCTGAATTTGCATCCACAAAACCCTATGAGCACATGTAGGCAATTTGATTTAACAAGACACCAATTATATCCATACCCAATGGATAGCAATTGGAGAAATACAATTCCCAAATACACTGGGAATAATGTAATATCAGTTGAAGAACATATCAAAAATTTCAATGCCTTTATACAGGATATTGGTATGGAATATGAGGATGTAAATATGAGATTATTCATGATGTCCCTAACTGAAGAAGTAAGGGATTGGTTCAATGGTCTACCTGATGCTTCAATTAATTCTATAGCAAACTTTCAAAATCAATTTCTAGAACAATATGGAAATCAGTGTGCCCCTGAATTTGCACTACATGAATTGATAAGTATTCAAAAATACCAAAATGAGTCAGTTTATGATTTCAATCAGAGATTCTCTAAACTATACAATAAAATACCACATGGATCCAAACTGATTGATTTGGAAGCCTTAAGCATTTATTTAAAGGCCTTTGATACAAAAACGGGGTATGAACTCAAAAACAGATGCCCTAGAAGTTTAATTGAAGCACAAAAGACAACATTAACCATTGAGAACAATAGAAATGTTGCGGAGATGACTGGAAAAAGGGACAACCTTAGAATTCCCCAAAACTCTAACAGTTCCCAGAATAAGTAGGAGAATTCATACATAAATGAAAGACCAAGATTACATGATATGCCATACAACACAAATTGGAAATATGGAAAACCCATAACTGATAGGCCTAAGTATAAAGAAACCCCTGATCCCTTAAAGAAAAAAGGAGCCTACATGGTCAATAACAACCCTTGGTGTCAAGTTTGCAAGTTGTCTCATTCCCCGGATCATTGTGTTGTAGCACAATCAATACAAGAAGAAGAAATACCATATGACAATGAAGAGGAAGATCATACAATATATCTAACTTCACATACCCTTCATCCAGTCGAACAAAAATATTCATCTTTAGAAGATGAAGGCTATGAGTATGATGTAAACAACCAGAGGTACAATATTCACATGGAAAAACAACAAGTATTCTCTGATCAGGATAATGAAAGCAATGATGAATCACATCCTCTTTATATACCACCAAAGTCAAGTATAAATTAAGGAGGCCAACTGAGGAAGAGATCAAAGAGTTAACCATTGCTGCAATAAAGCAAGCAAAAAGCAACTATAGGCTAAGAAAGAGAATGATAAATGCAGTTGAAGGCATTCCTAGAGGATTGTTTGTGAAAGATAAAGAAACAACGCAGGAAAAACCAAAGAAGGTAGAGAATAAGGAACTGAATAAGAATGAGCAAAGGCGTGTTCCTAAAGAAGAAAAGGAATTATCCAAAAACAAACAGAAATATGATGAAACAAATAAAAAGGAGAAAGAAGAAAATCCATTGGAAAAAAGGAAGTTAGCCAAAACAGAAAATGCCTCTTCATTTGATTTCACACAAGCATTGTCTCAGGTGAAGATGTTTGTGCCACTATTGGAAATGATGAAGATAAAATAATATAGAGACAGTTCTATTCAACTAATATCCAAGGGAACTAATAAAAACACAAGCTTGGAAAACAAAGAAACCACCAAAATCAGTAATGGATGGCAGGGAGATATAAAAGTCCCTGAGGTTTTTCTTGGTGATACATTGATGAATCCTCCACAAGTTGATCCATTTTTTACCACATTGCTCATAAACAACAAATTGGTGAGAAATTGCATGATTGATTTAGGAGCTGCTATTAACATCATGCCAGTAGGGGTCATGAAAGAGCTTGGCATGTGGGTGGACACTACTGGTGGTAAATGCTATGTTATGGATAGTAGGCATGTCCCATTGGTAGGAATCATGAAGGATGTAGAAGTGAAGTTAGTTGCTTATCCACAAGCAGTATACATAATTGACATAACTGTAATAGATACACCCCCTCATTTTGGGATGCTCCTATCAAGACAATGGACTGCTACAGTGGGAGGAAATGTGCAATTTGACTTATCCTATGTCACAATACCAATAAACGGTGAAGAGGTTAAATTGTATAGAGAACCAAGAGTGAACCAAATTGTGGAATATGTTGATCAAAATCAGATGAATTGCTTATGTGATGTGGACTTAGGAAGCTTTAGAATAGAACATTCACAACCTAAATTGTTGAACACTCATCCAATTGATAGGGATGTCTCCAAGAATGAGCATAGTGTATGGCGAATGTATTTTGATGGAGCATGCAATAGAGAAGGTAATGGAGCAGGAGTGGTTTTCATTTCACCTGAGGGCACAACATTCACATATTCATTCTTGTTAACATTTGAATGCACGAATCACATAGCAGAGTATGAGGCCCTATTGATTGGATTGAACATGGTTGTCAAACACAAAATTAAACTACTAACTGTTTTTGGAGATTCTGATTTAATTATTTCGCAAGTGAGATCAAAGTATTCTACAAAAAAAAGGCTAAAGCAGTACAAAAATGTTGTATGGGACACCATTGAATTGTTCAATGCTTTCTCTATTGGATGGATAGATAGGTCCAAGAATTTAATGGAAGACTTCTTGGCGAACGTAGCTTTGAAGAGAGATTATGTCACTCTAGTAGGAATTTTGCGGGTTGAACTCAAAACAAGACCTGCAATCCCGGATAACATCTATAGTTGGAAAGTTTTTAATGATGACACCGATTTGATTAAATTCTTACATTGCATTGATCAATATGAAGCCCAAGAAATTGATTTTAATAAATTTGTGGAAGTAGATGGCAAGCAAACTGTATTTGGTAAGGAAGTGGTTCAACTCAAAACTAACAAGATTCCTAAAGGACTTGTGGCATTAGAGAGGGTGTTTGATGGAAATGATCGAGCCCTTATGAAACAAACACCAATAAAAAGGGAGGACATTAAAGAAATTAACTTGGGCACTGAATTGGCACCAAAAATGGTGTACATTGGGGAAAAGATAAACCCAACAATCAAAAAGATGTTGATTGCATTATCAAGGAAATATAAGCATGTCTTTGCATGGTCTTATGATGATCTTAAATCATATAGAGAAGATTTGTTCCAACATGAAATCCCATTGAAACCAGATGCAAAACCTTTCAGACATAAACAAAGACCCATAAATCCTACCTTAGAACCTAAAATGCATGAGGAACTTATGAAGCTTAGGGAAGGGGGTATCATCAAGCCTATTAGACATTCATCTTGGGTCTCTAATTTAGTACCTGACAAAGAAAAATGGAGACATAAGGCTCTATGTAGACTTCCAAAACTTGAATGTATCCTTTCTTAAAGACAACTACCCACTCCCAAACATGGAGGCTATGTTGCAGAGGGTCACGGGATGTGAGTTGCTATCTATGATGGACGGATTTTCAGGTTATAACCAGGTGAAGGTTAAGGAATCAGAACAATACAAAACAGCCTTCACCACACCATGGGGAACATATGTATATGTCAGAATGTCATTTGGACTCACAAATGTTGGTGCAACTTTCCAGAGAGCCATGGATGTTGCTTTTGTTGATCTAATTAATGTAATAATGGTGGTATACCAGGACGACCTAACTACATATTCAAATAAAGTAGAGGACCGTGTTGAGAATCTGGAAAAAAAAAATCATCAAAGCCATTGAATATGGCATCTCTTTAAATCCTAAAAAGTGCCACTTTGCAGTCACAGAAGGGAAACTATTGGGGCACATAGTGTCCAAAGAAGGGGTAAGAATTGATCCAGAAAGGGTGGAAGCCATAGATAAGAATCCTATTCCTAAGATAGTTAAAGTTATCCATTCCTTCTTTGGGAAAATTAATTTTGTGAGAAGATTTATATCAAACTTTGTTGAGATAGTGAAACCAATATCAAAGATGTTAAAGAAGGGTGCAAAGATTGACTAGATAGTTGAGGCCATAGATGCATTCATATCCATCAAAAGAGAAATTAAAGAATCCCTAGTCTTATAATACCCTTATTTTAATAAACCATCCCAGATCTTTTCATTTGCGTCTTATCACACAATTACAATAGTAATGCTACAAAAAGATGATGAGGGGTATGAACAGCCTATTTCTTTCTTCAGCAAATCCCTCCAAAATGTAGAATTAAAATATGACATTGTAGAAAAATAGGCATATGCATTAGTAAAAGTTGTCAAAGAATTTTGATCATATCTAGTGGGAGCAAAAGTGATAGCTTATGTACCTAATGCTGCAGTAAAAGATGTGTTTGTACAAACTAAAGTAACAGATCGTAGGTGTAGATGGATAAACAAAATCCAAGAATTTGACATTGAGTTTCAAATCACCAAGCTTGTAAAAGGACAAGGATTAGCCAAATTAATGGTTGAAACAAATATTTAAGCTTCCCAAGTGTGCAATTTGAATAATGAAGATAACATGATTACTAGTATTGAGCACACACCATGGTACACTAATATCATGTATTATCTTAAACATATGAAATTCCCTGAAGGATTTAATGATAACAAGAAAAGGATGCTTAAACTACAGGCTTCAAAGTATGCATTCATGAAAGGGGACCTCTATTGGAAAAATAGGGATGCTGTTGTGCCTAGATAAAAATCAAGCAAGGCATGTTTTGAAGGAAATGAACAGAGTATGTGGAGGGAATTTCTCAGTGAAAACTACTACACATAAGGTGTTAAGGGAAAGTTACTATTGGCCTAGTGTTTTCAATTATGCCTATGATTATACTAGGAAATGTGAAGCATGTCAAAATTTTTCTGGGAAATTGAAGTATCAAGGGGCATTTCCTTTAAGACCTTTGTGAGTTGAGGCTCCATTTCACAAATGGGGGATTGATTTCATAGGAGAGATTTCAGAAAAATCTAGTGGAGGACACAAATGGATATTAGTAGCCACATGCTACTTCACAAAATGGGTAGAAGCTATACCTACCAAACAAGCAACTAGTAAGGTTGTAACAAACTTTTTACTGGAAAATATCATCACCAGATTCAGAGTGTCGGAAAGAATTATAACTGATAATGGGATGTGCTTTAGGTTAGATGAATTCAAGGGATTTTTCCAACCCTATGGTATAGTAATCTCATATTCTTCACCATATCAACCACAAGCAAACGGGCAGGCTGAATCTAACAACAAGAGCATCCTAAAGATCATAAAATAATGTTGGATAATAACAGAAAGGCTTGGGATTCCAAGTTGAGACTAACCTTATGGGTAGATAGAATCACTGTAAAGAAAGCCATCAAAAAATCATCTTTTGAACTTGTGTATGGGACTCAAGCTAGGCTCCCTTTGCATAATTTATTACTAGTATGCAAGTTCATCTTGCAAGAAGATTTAGACATTCCTGAACTTATGGAGGAGAGGATGGAAGAGTTAATAGAACTTGATGAGGTTAGGAACCAAGCTCAGCAACACAAAAAGAAGAAGCAGTTACAAATGTTCAATACCTATATGACAAAAGGGATAAAAATAGAAAATTTGAAATAAATGGCATGGTTCTCATGTGGAATGCCAAGAGTTGAGACAAAGGGAAGCATCGGAAATTTGAGGCTCTATGGTTAGGACCATTTGTCATTGTTGGAAAGGGTGGTGAAGATTCATATTGCCTCCAAAACATGATAGGAGAAGAAGAAGAATTGTTAGTACATGGAAAATTCTTAAAGAACTTCTTTTCTTGAAGACCATAAAGAGGATTAAGAATTGCCAATGCATGGACAATTCTTGAGAAACCTCTTAAAATATTTTTTTCCATGCACAGTAGTATAGGATTCCACTCTACTTCCATTTCTCACCCATTCCTAAATTCACTTCAACTTGAACCATACCAGATAAGTAAGACATTTGGTCTACTTCCCTAGAGACCTAGATTCTTGTTATACCCACAAGGGGTATACATCCCCAATTGGAGCCACTATTAGGACTGAAAATCCTATTCACTATTTGTTACATTTGATTTCATAAATTGCAGAAATTCATGTGACCAAATCCATTTTATAACGCATGTTAACTAATAATCCCATGAATATGGCCTTTGGCATATAAGCATCTCCCTGATCATAGTTGAGCAAAAACTATAAGAGCAATTGATCCTTATCGGGAAGATCATGTGCATGTCTTTCCGATCAACAAGTCATAGCCCTTTATTGAATATTTTCTGCATATCGGGAAGAGATGAATAAAGTTTTAGCAATCAAAGATCCCAAAGATAACAGGTGTGCATAATCGAGAAGGCAATGCATAACATTTCACCGATGAAAAACCTTATCAACAAAAGCAAGCTAGCCAGAGGGAAATTTTCAAATCACACCGAGCTCGTGCATCATGCCAATGGAAACCTTATCGGGGAGAAACATACATACTTTCACCGATAAAATAGGAGAAAAATTGTATCAGAGAGACATGTATTATTGGAGTGGGTTCCTTAGATTTCTCCGACTACGTGGGTTACTTCAATAAGGGAAACTAATTTTTTTTTTGAGGAAAGTCCCACCGACTTATCCCAACGAACAAAGTGGTAGAGGAAACATATTGGGGAGACCAAGTATATTAGAAAGGCATCTTATTCTCTTAGCAATGACACATGTCTGCCCAATGATAATATGGAATGACCACTATTTGTCAAAAAGACACCGGGCAATGTTTAAAAGGATTTCTAATCCTCTAAACCACCTTGATATCAGGTAAACTTCATAATGTTCTCCCTGAAACATTAGGAATTGAAAAGCAAGAGAAAAGGAAGTTGTACAATATCGGTGAGAGTATTAATATGTCTTCTCGACTGAATAAGAGAACCAAAGGGACACTTCATATCAAAATGACATTCAGTTAGTCTTGGAAATCAGTTATGAATGTATAAACAAAGATGCCACCAAATAAAGCTTACAGATCAGCCTGAGACTAGAGGGGTTCCACTGATGCAATATTGTTCTATCGCTCTGATATTTCAAAATTAAAAAAACCTGTTGCATTCATTTCTAGTGGCAAACATTAATGGCCGCATAGACGAACCTTATATGAACATTTCTAATTGAAAAGATATTGAACCAAAAGAATTTTCAGAAGTTGCAGCAAAGAAGGACGGGAAATTGAGCGAAAGTCAAAGAATTTAGTGCACCCAAAAACATACAAGTAAGCATACAAAATTTTCCTACAATTGATAGATTGTAATTCAATTCTACCATCTTATAGAGAAATAAGATAGAAATTTCTACAAAAAAAAAGAAGAAGCAACAAGGTGAAAGTATCTAGTCTAAAAATAAGGAGAAAACTGAAATGGGGCAAGAATTGAATACAAAAGAATGGAAACTAAATGAGGACCTCATTGATCAATTGCTTGGTTCAAGGCCAAAATCTAGAAGGTCTGCACAATTGAGGGCTGATGTACAAATATTAGAAGATAAATTCAAACATGTAGGTGATGTGTGGACCCCCATTAGGGGATACAAATTGTTCATGTTTCATTATTGTTGGAGAAGTAGATTTGAACCAATTTGTAACCCTTGAATTTCACTTTCAAAAAGTTGGTTGTTCCCAACATCTTTACAAGTATAGATCTTATAAAACTTCTAGCCAACTATTATAACCCAAACCTTAAAGCCATTTGCAACCCGCAAGGATAACCTTTCATACATGTATCCAAAATTTCACTTTTTGAATTTTTCAGCCTAGATGACACATGTGATCAGCCTATAGTGCATGAGGATTTAGAAAAGGAATACTAGAGGATGGAAAATACCTACAAAGGATGGAGGTTACCATTACAAAGGCCTAGAGAAGACATAAACCTAGTACCACTTGAGGATGGTGACGGACCTCCCTTCCATGTTGATTTGTTTGAGCCCTATTTAAAATATACTTCTAAGTGGATCAAATAATGGGAACAAAGGTTTCCGAATTTATGTCTATAGGGCCAATGGTGATTGCTGCAGACATACAATGTCACAATGCAAGACCTTTTGATTATGCTTCACACATTTCCGGAGGGATTGACTTAGGGCTAATAGCCATCAAGAATGGTTCTCCCCCAATGCACTTTAAACATTATTCCCTTCTCATGCACATGATATTATACCATGGACAAGAGTTAGGAATATGGCTAGAGGAATTAAGAATCACATAGTTGGATAAAGAGGGTCAGCCATTACCGATACAATTATGGACCTCCATTTGGGACAGCAGATTTGTCAATTCTAATTATGTTTATTTTGAAGAACACTTTGTCAAGACATTGTACAGGTTGTATGATCACCCTTGTAATTATTCATTGTCTAATGAGATCAAAAGATTCTTAAGGTGTAAGGATTTCAATGGACCACCAACTGTAAGTCATAATTGGGGTGACTGGTATTTGTATCATCGGGTAAATTTTTAGGATTAAGGTTAGCAATGATTAGATCAATAATAAAACCCAAAGAAGTTATGGAAGCACAAAGAAAGCAAATAATAATGAACGATTATACTCGTGATTTTGCGAAGCTTCCATGAATCACCTCCATAGCACCCTCCTAGCTTGCACAGATGATCATTCTAATCGAAAGTGTGTGGAAAGACAAGTGACTATGACATTGTCCTATGCAAGTTTTGAAGGATTTAAGTAAAATTTTCCTATGCCAATGATAAATGACTATAACAAATGATAAATGACTATAATGCTTATAATCATGAAGTGGTCCCTAAATTATAAGCAAAATTGACATTTTATAGAAAATGTAATTTTGAATGGACAGACAAGATCGACTCTTGACAGAAACCTAAAATCAGAGGATGAGATTTAATTTGATAATCCCTAATCAGGGTTAGGGAAGAATCCTTAGATGAGTGGTTGATATGTCATCTGATAAAATCAAATCGGCGGTGGAGAAAAGATGAGATAATTAATTAGAGAAATAATTTTTTTCAAAAATCAAAGATAAGAGATCACTCAGGGATTTATGAGATTTGAAAAATCAAGAAGATAAAAGGTGGACTGAAAAGCAAATTTGAAAAATCAAGAATCTATTCGCTTTATTTGATTTTTGGAAGAAAGCTACCAATTTGAATTAAATCAACTCAAACTATGGATTTTGTGAGACAATAAATAGTCTTTTTCATATTATTTACCAAAATGAAGTGATAGTTAATAAAACGAAATCATTTTAAATAATAAATTGATTTAAAATGATGGAAATGTTAATTGAGCAATTAAATAATTAAAGATAATTCATTTAATTTCCTTAGAGGATTATGATCGATAATTAAAAATAAATTCATAAATTCATTTAATTATGGAAATTAGTGACATATTGAATAAATAAATAAAATTTATTTATTTAATAATCAGGAAGAATAAATGGATAAATGTAATTAAACAAATTAACAAATTAATTTAATTAAAGGAAGACTTTAGACAATTAAAGACGTATTGAATAAATAAATAACATTTATTTATTTAATAATCATGAAGAATAAAAGGACATGAATTAATTAAACAATTATAAATTATTTAATTAATAGTCGAATGTGGACCAAGGACATAATTAAATTTCATAATTATGCTAGGATGAAAGTGGTAAAAATAGAGCTTGCAGGCCTAGGTCATTTTTAAGTGTCTACAGTATTGATTTGTTGATTCCACTATGATCAAGGTTTATGGTTTTGAAGACACACCTTTCCTATTACCCAAAACTATGCCAAACAAAATTGCATATCTAGAGATTGTCAGGCAACTGGATTATTCCAATGTCATGAACTTGAGTGCATATGAAAAATAGTCATTCATGCCTAGTACATTGTGTTTTGGGGATTTTATTGTAGTATCAAAAGAAGGATATGATCTCATTTTGGATAAATTGACACATTTTAATATGAAGAAGGCTACAACAAGGAGAGGATTTGATCCTAAAGGCTTTATTGATTTTGCTAGTAAAAAATAGAATTTAGGTGGATATGTTCATGTACCATATCCTCATGATGATATTATCAGAAACATGGAAGAAATAGAGGCCGAATTGGCAATTGATAATTAGAATAGAGAAATTAAACAGAAGATGAAGGGGATACAAGAAGTAGAAATGTTATCCTCTGGTAGTGAGGAATATTCTAAAGAAAATGAACCCCAAAGCCAACATGATAAGATCCCCAAGCTAAGAATTGAAGAGTATCAACCTCCAAACAAAGAACAAGAATTTGGGGAACCATCTGACACAGATGCTAGGAAATCGGCTTATAAATCTTTTCTCTCAGATGACCAGTTTATTAAATCTTCTGAATTTAAATATTTCTTGTACAAACAAAAGGGAAAAATAGTAAGGGAATCAGTTGTAGACATCACACCCAGCAATGAAAGCCAGTTGTTGAACACACTGAAAATGGATGTGGAGAATGAAATGAAGAACATGACTCCAAAGAAGAGAAGAAAATTATTAGAGGAGTTTGGTGTGATGATCTTTCCTAGTTTGGACTTAAGCTCTGCTTTAGTTTTTAATAGCTTTTTGCACAATAATGATGCCAAACATAAGCTCAGTTTAGAAGGGGTAATAGAGATATACACTGGGTCAAGATATAATCCTGATGAGATTTCTCTTATGATCTAGGCTTTATACCCCCCACACAAGAAGCTTGTAATTATTGATACAAAGAAAGCATTTGGTCATGTGATGACATTAAAAGTGGGTGAAATTGATCCTATGGTCACAGCTGATATTGGCATAAATGTAGCCAAATTGAACAAGGCGCAAATTCAAATGTTGATTAAAGAATGGGATATGTACAAATTGAACAATGAAAGGATGCTTAAAGAAAATGATTTTCTAAGAGACACTGTCAAGGATACATTCAAAGAATCTATGAAAATGTTGACTCAAGGAGAAGGCTCCCAATTAAAGGACAAGTGTGAGTAATTATAAATGAATAATCAACAAATGCACACTCAAGTGATCAAGACCAAGTTTGACATGCTTTCTACAATACTCCAAAAGAGGTACAATAATATGATGATCTGGATGGACAAGTTCTAGGTAACTCACTTTAAGAGTCACACAGGCATCCAAGAACATAAAAGGATAAATGACAGGCTTCAGGAAAAGCTCCAAGAGATACAAAACAAAAACACTTCCAATACTCAGGCCATTACAACTACTGAAGACCTAATAAGGAAGCATATTTAGATTATTATGAGGAACTTCAAGTAGATTCCAAACAGTTTATCGATGCTTCAAAAGAAGGTGTGCCTACATTGCTTAGTAATAATGGAGAACTGAAAAGTTAGAATGAATGTATAAAAGAATGTTGACTAATACTACAGGGAGCCTTGGAAGTAGCTAAGGATGAAGATCCAACAATAGAAGAGGCATGTGAGTGTTTAGAAAAGATGATTATTATGGAGATTGCGGAGAGGAATGTTGTGCATGATACTGATACGTACTTAAGTCAGAAGTACCTAAATCATGTTACACAAGTTCATTTATTGCTTATTAGATCTTAATGTTAATAGTTTATGCGTTGTTAAAGTTCCAAAAGACACTTAGAAAGAGGTATACCCTCTTCAAGATATTGCTATATAAGTTGAACATGTGATGATAGAATGAAGGAGTGGAAAAAGAGAGAAGAGAGAGATATACTAAAGAAGATACTTTCATAATATATATCATGTAGATTATACTGTAAAGGGCCATGATGCATGCATAAATTTTGGCAGAAATCAATAGGAGGTCTTTAATTCTATGTGACTTCACATTGGTGTCTATTGTTTGTTGATTTGAAGAATTATCTAGCTGTCTCCACACTGTTATTTCTCTTTTATTTGAAATTGTGTATCCAAGTTGATATTCAATTTCATCAAACACATTTGTTGTTATTGTGTAATCAAGTTAACTAGTTTCTATCAAAGAATTAAAATCCTTTTAATTGATTACAATAACTTGGAAGTAACATTTGGATCAATAAGAAGAGCCCTGTAATTGATAAGACTTCCATACTTTCTCCAACTCAATATTGTCTTGTTATTCAAATTGAGGATATACTTCATTTTTCAATACAAATTTGTTGTCATTGTGTGATTCTTTTTAATTGGTTCCTTCAAAGAAGGATTAAAATCCTTTTAAATAAGTCATAGTAACTTGATAAGATCGATTGGATCAATAAGTAGAGTCTGTCAGTCACATTCTTGCATGTTTATAGAAGGTATAAACAAACATAAGTGCCAAACAATTAGAACTATAACCAATACTAGTCACTTATAATAAAACTTCATTGACTCCGCTTACCCAATAAGGCACTAGTCCACTTCACATTTCATTATACCTTACTTATCCACTTTCATATTCTAGATTTCCAATTATCACATTAGGAGTAGGTGTAGTTAACAAGCCTTCATCTATTCCACACTTTATACCACTTTGGATAGATCCTTAAATCCAATTAAGTCACACAACCCTTAGATTTGCTTCAGCTATTAAGGTCCACTTGGCTAGGTTTAGTAGAGTTTGAAGTGCAGGGAGTCATCAACCATATAGGTTAACTCCATTTGTTGGTTCAAAAACTTTGCAAGTTTGATCATAGAGCTTGGCATCCTCTTAGGATTTGTAATCTGCATTTTAGAGATCTAACACCTATATTGAGGCATTTTTAGTGTCTTAGACATTATTTTCTCATGTAATTTTTCACAGTTGAACCTATATAATATTTTTTGTCACGATTTGAACCTAAAAATCAAAATTTTGTCTTGATCTTCGAGGGGGTAGTATACCAACATTATTTCTTCCACTGGCGCACAATGGGGCATCTGAGAAAATCATGATTTTTTAATTTTTTTATCTGAGGAGCAATTTTGATTTGAAAAGAATCAATCTTTGAACCAATGTAATAGGTACCTCACTTCAACAAGGGAAAAATGTACACTTAAAATTGTCTTGATCGATATTATGCATCCAAACTTGATTAATAACACCATTTTCATCCTAATTCGATCTCTTTTCATCTATTCAATTAAATAATCATAATTATTTAATTAAATTAATCATTTTCTTCTATTAATCGAATAATTGACATTATTAGGTTAATTCATCCCTTTCATACTATTATTTATTCTATTTGATTAAATAATCTAAATTATTTAATTAAATGTCATTAATTCCCTTTTTAATTAAATGAGATAATTGTTTAATTAAATTTCTAAATTCCCCCATCTTGCACAATTAAATAATATTTTAATTATTTAATTGACTAATTTATTTAATCCCTCCAATTTTTCCCACCTGCATGGAATATTCCTCCAATTCAAATTCAAACTATTTCCCTCGAACATGAAAATATCTTGCACATTCCTCCTAAATTTTAGGATTTGTGTTTTTTGAATCAATTTCCACAATTGGTTAATTGCAACAATCCATGTGATTATTCAATCTCCTCCATGGATTGAATCCTTAATTCATGTCAATTCTTCTCATCAATTTGCATCGATTGATTAATCAAATTGATCTTTGATCATTGATTCACTCAAAATTATTATAAATAGCCTCCATTTCATGAGCAATTCATCCATAATATTTGAGAGAAATTAGACTATAGCCATTTTTAGAGCAATTCTTGAGAGAAATTTCATCATTTAGCATTAAATTTTTGTCATTTTCTCCACTAGAGCGTCATCACTAATCATTCCACATCAATTCAACACCAATCCCCCAATGGGATTAGGTTTGAGTATTAAATAGGTTTTCATTTAGTTCATTTCATGTTATTTGATGTTTAATGGCTTCCTAGTTGATAATTCAAGAATTTAATTGGGAATATGGTTTAATTAGTTCAATTGATTGATTAATTGTTCATTTTAATTGTATTTGATCTAATTCATAATCATGTTCACACCATGTAATGAAGGTAATTCTTTAGTTCGTATATATTTTTGGTTGGTAGGTGATACTCACATTACAAAATATGAGGACTATTGTACACTAACAAGATCGAGTGAGCTAGACTCTCTTAGAAGCTCCAATGAAGGTTTATGGACTATCCATACATGAAATATTGCATTCTTTTGTTCTTCATGTATAGTTCAACCATGGAATGACTATGACTCAAAAGAGTGGGTTGACGATTGGTTGTTAAGAAGTTTAACCCCACATGACACATATTAGCTCCTGATGGCTCTACAAATTATGGAGATGCAATCATCCATTGACTTTGATCATGTATTAGGTCTACTAGAACCAGGTAATATATCTTCTTGCATAGTTAATACAAAATTCCTATTTTTATCCTTTTTTTTTGGCGAAAGTGGCAAGCCACTATTATATTTTATTATATATTAAATAAAGTATTACAAAATATGGTTTTGGGGAGCATACTGGCAGGAAAGAACCAGTAAGAAAAACTTTGGTTATAGCTCCAAGCATGCAAAAAAGAAATAGTTACAAAGTCCAATTAGAACGTTTGTACAAAGAATGTTGATGATTCAAAATTCAGCATTATCCCAAGCTAACCTATGACAAACCTACTGAAATGAATACCAACCCCGACCAAGTTCTACTAAGCACAATACTAGTTGTGAATCAAATCAAAGTGTTCATTTACCTGACCCTTACAAATCAACTCAAAATGATCATTAACCCAACCCTTACAAACATCATTGTTTAATACATTTAAACCCCCATAAGAAGACCCATTATAAAATTATTGAACTTTTCCACCTGCCGCTTTTTCATTTTTCAAATTTTCATCCATCCCTTCTTTTTGCAGAGAATTTCTTTCGAAGGCCCTTCGAGCATTGTTTTGGAAACCCAAAGGCTCCATGCTTGGCGATAGACGAGATGAAGCTCTTGTAGTGGAAGACATTTGAAGATGGTTTTCTATTTGACCCTAATTCTGAACATTTTGGCCACGGTTTGACAGTCGGTTTGGAGAATTTACCCAAAATTGCAAGTCTAATTGCAAGCTTTGATTAGCAAGGTGCGAAGTTTATGCATGGAGAAAA
>VDFB02223403.1:0-21446 GCA_007258455.2 Sequoia sempervirens
TCTTATATGTTTACCATATTATCATGACCATATGCTTCTCATATTTACATCTTATGTTTCTTACAAATTTTATACACTTATACATTTACATGTTTCCATATAATTATCTTGCTTATATCTTACATCTCACTTGTCCTTAAATGGTTCTATCTCCATTCCATTATTCCATTCATCCCTTCCATTCCTTCCCTTCTTCCTTGGCCCCATATTTTATGTTCCTTATCACCATTGTATATTTACCACTTTTACATGTTTTATCATGATCATATCTTTTGTTATTTGCCCAATTCAATGAATCCTTCTGACCATAGGAACATATATCTCACTAGTGTTCTTTTTGTAGGTTATATTTTTGCTTATTAACATCTCCTTCCGTATTTGCAAGGGCCTTTATCAACCTTTTTGCATTGTTAGAATATTTTGCTTAATCATAATTCTATTATTTTTCTGCTTAATTAGAGTCCCACCATTTTCTACTTAGATGAAATGTCTTACCCTTCTTCATTTAAATTTTTATTATTTTTAAGATGGTTTTCAAGCAAATTGTAGTTAGTGTTTATTTTAAATGTCTGATAGATGACATTTATTGCATATATTTTTGTTTTGTATAACACTCATTGCAAGGAGACTACAAGATTCAAATTCTATATATGTATCCTTTGTGTGTATGAAATGTTTACTTCTCATGTAAATTTCCTATCTTACTTTGAAATCCATCGTCATAGTAGTTTGCATGCAAATCTAAGTATGGGAAAAATGTAATAGTGAAAGTTGAATAATCATGCCCTTTTCCCTTATGTCTTGGGTCCACTTGACTGGATTATCCTTTATGCAATGCCAAGTCTTTGTGATACATTCTTATATTAAATTTGGTTCACAACCTCATCCCAATTTATCCCTACTATTAGTCATGCCTAAAAATTAATACCAATCTCTAGATTTGGCATTCATCATCTTCGTTCATATTTGTAAATGTGGAATTGGCCTAGGTCACTTCTACATTAATAGATTTAAAACCAGAAAAATAATTTAAAATTAGAATTAAACCTCATTTACCTTTTAGTACTAGCCATTATGAGCCCACCTAGTGCATATTTATGTGCTATGTTGTATTTAAGGACATTATTTATCTATTTGTAAATAGATAGAGGAATAATATAAGAAACACTAAAATTGAGAGCATCATGGTAGCATCATTGAGCATCTTAATTGCATTTTTAACTTGCATCATCATACTAGACATATTTTATGCTTTCTTATAATCTTTGATCTTTGTTCATTGCCATTAAATCGGTCCACCTAGTTGCTGGACTAAAGGAAAAAATCCTTCCTTAAAAAGTTTTCAAACAATCTCTTGACATGATTGCTCTTTATACATAGGTACAATAAGCTTAGGCACATCTATAATAGTCACATTAATTCTCTCTTAGATCAATTTTGTGGGTTAGATTTATTTTCAAAATTAGATTCACTTCTAACACCCCTGTATGGATCAATTTGCAAATGCAAATCTAAAAATGAGATAGACTAATTGCTATATTAAAATCATTTAAACCTCTTAACTTCATGCACTATTTTCTATACATTATTAAATGTAATTTTTCCACTTGCATCCTACTTCTTTTCTTTTCCATTCTGTTGAACCCCATGGCGATTCATTTCCTCCATTCCTTTCCATCTTTAAATTTTTAGTTCCTGTCAAGAAGGAATACTTATGCATCCATTGCATTCAATTTCTTTCCTCAGTTTAGCCAATCATCACATAGAATTAAAAAAATTGAGCCAAAAATCTATAGTATGTATTTAATTTTCTATTTTAAATAATTGTAAAAATCTCATTTATCTTTTTTTATTGGTTCATATTGAGAATAATCAGTACAAAATTCAATATTTTTTAAAACTTATATTTATATTTACCTAATTCATTGAATTAAATGTCAACTATATTAATTGCTTGAATGATGTGTTCACTATTGTATATGTCATACATTTTGACATTATTGATAATGACTACTTTTAGTTCAGTTTAGAAGCCAATATTAAAATAGTTATTTATTAATTTTTGTGATACATTCTAATTTTATTTGTAATTTTGTCAGCCTTTAATGTACTTGTTGTAATAGGGAATACTTTATAGATATGATAGGTTGTTAAAAAAAAAACAATTAAAGATATTTTTGCTTACAATGAAAATAAATTATCATTCGATTTTTGAAAAGAAATTGTAATGCATTAATTTTTTTGGTTAAATTGTCAACCCTATTAATGTTTTGAGTGACAAGGAATAGTGTTATATATATAGGATAGGTGGCAAAATAAATTAATTTGAAAGGTATTTCTACTTACGATGAAAAATATTTGGAATTAGTTTATAAACATGATAGGTGGCAAAATATTTCCATTGGATTTAGAATACATTATTTTTTTATGGTTGAATTTCAATCGTATTAATGTCTTGAATAATGTTGAATAATGCTGTATATATCATGATATTGAAAAGACATATAAATCTAAAATTATGTGCAAATCTATGATGATATATGTCACCCAACAAATTCAATCAATATTAATTTCATTGATAAGATATATACAATCTTATCTTAAACAACATCTAGGAAAATCTTGTCACATAACTTCTAGAAGAACTCAATAATTGTTTTTTTAAAATAATATAAAACAATACTTTGTTTGTAATGTTTATTGTAAACCAAAATTATAATAAACATACAAATCTAATTTACCTAGTAGTGTGTTCATAACTTTAATCTCAATCCGTGCACATAAATAGGACAATGTACATTATAATAGACGCATGATTATTTAAAATCAAATCATGTAACAACTAATCACAACTCCAAATCCTCCACTTTTATTATTTTTTTATTATTTCCCGTGGGTGAATTTGCCGTTGGGATTTTTTTGTTTACAAATAGAAAGGGAAAAATATAAAAAAGTTGATAATTAAATTGAAATATGCTTTTGAATGGGCTAGCAAATTTGAATATTGGAAAATTTGAGACATTACTTTAAAAAATACATGTTAAATCGTGCATCAGAATAGCGGGAGCTAAAGAGGACATGAAACCTGTGATTTTTTTAAGAACTCCATTCTCCCTGTGAATAATCAGAGGGCCTCTAAGGAAGCTCAGTCGAAGAATGGAGGGTGGTGTTAACACCAAACTCTTAAATGTGAAAACTTATAATCACCGAAATCTCGAGAAACAAGCTCAACAACAGGGAATAGAATAGGTTGCCAAAGAGTCCACCAGCTAAACATATTTGCAGAAATTAGAGGTATAAGCGCACTTGAAATGGTGAATGATATGCAGATATGAAAAGCTTCGTAAGTAGAAGCAATGCTGAGGCAATACGCAGGCGCCTCCAACCATGGAATGGTTTACATTTATCACTTGTCTCTCCGATGAGGACGCATGGGTTTTGTGCTCAACGTGCAGTCCACGAGTATGATGAGAGTGGTGGGAAAGTGAAAAACTTTTGCAGGGAACAAGAGATGAAGGAGTACAGAACCTTATTGCAGGACTGTATTGATAACAAAGCCCTACCAGATGCCAAAAGGATGTACATCCGTATGATTGAAAAAGGATTTGAGCCAGGAGTCTTTCAAGGGAACGGTATTCTCAATGCCCATGTCAAGTCTAGCCTTCTAAAGGATGCACGCCAGCTGTTCGACAAAATGCCGAAACGAGATGAGATCTCCTGGACAATCATGATTGCCGGGTATGCTAATGGGATGAATGAACGCGAAGCTTTGCAGTTGTTTTTGCAGATGCTGAGGACGGATGTCAAGCCAGATTCGTTTGTTTTTGCCAGTGTTCTTAAGGCCTGCGCAGGCTTGGGCGAAGGCGGGGAACAGGTGCATGCACATGTGGTTAGAGTTGGCCTTGAGTCCAACACATTTGTCAGTAATGCCATTGTTGACATGCATGTAAAATGCGGGAGAATGAAGGATGCACGCCAAATATTTGATAGAATGTTAGAACGTAATGACTTTACATGGACGACTATAATTAATGGATACGTACAACATGGGAATGGAGGCGAAGCTCTGAGAGTGTTCAATTTGATGAATTGGACAGACACAAAGCCGAATCCGTTTATCATTTCCAGTTTATTGAGGGCGTGCACGGATATGAGTGCTTTCGAACAGGGAGAGTGCCTTCATGCCAGTGCCATCAAGATGGGTTTTGAAGCAAATGTATTTGTTGGTAATTCTCTGGCAACAATGTATCCAAAAATTGGAAGAATTAAGGATGCAAAGAAACTGTTTGATGAAATGTGGGAGCGAGATGTAGTGTCGTGGACGACAATGATTGTTGGATTTGCACAGGGTGGCCATGGTGAAGAGGCTTTGCAACTTTTTGGACAAATGCTGAAGACAGACATTAAGCCAAATGAGTTCACATTTGCAATTGTTGTCAGTACATGTGGAAGCCTAGCTGCTCTAGAACAAGGTAAGCAATTCCATGCCCATGTCATCAGAAATGGGCTTGTATCATTTTTATCAGTAGGAAATGCTCTTACTGCAATGTATGCTAAATGCGGGA
This sequence comes from Sequoia sempervirens, assembly GCA_007258455.2. Taxonomy (NCBI): domain Eukaryota; kingdom Viridiplantae; phylum Streptophyta; class Pinopsida; order Cupressales; family Cupressaceae; genus Sequoia; species Sequoia sempervirens. The sequence continues at coordinate 4,566 of VDFB02223403.1, forward strand.
GGATAAATGACGCTCACCAAGTGGTTGACGAGATGGCTGTAAAAGACGTGGTTTCATGGACTACAATTATTATGGGATATGTGGACAAGGGCCACGATGAAGAAGCCTTAAAGCTTGCGTTCCAAATTCAAAGATTGGGAATAAAGCTTAACGAGTTCACCTTTTCCACCGTTCTTACTGCATGTGCTAATATGGCAGTTCTTCAAACAGGAAGACAGGTGCATGCCCTTATCATTAAGGTTGGGTATGAGTTGGAAATTTCTGTTAATAGTGCCCTTATTTCAATGTACTCCAAATGTGGAAGCATAGAGAATGCAGGACAAGTGTTTGATTTAATGTCTAAAGGAGATGTTGTGACTTGGACTACAATGATTACAGGATATGCAATCCACGGGCTTGGTATAAAGGCACTCCAGCTCTTTGAACAAATGCAACAAAAAGGGGTAAAGCCAGATTCTATTACCTTTATTGGCGTTCTCTCTGCATGTAGCAATGCAGGGTTAGTGGATGAAGGGTGGTATCACTTTAATTCCATATTTAATGATTATGGAGTTAAACCATTAATAGAACATTATGGTTGCATGGTGGATCTTCTTGGTCGAGCTGGGCAGCTGGATGAAGCAGAAGAATTTATAAAGAAAATACCATTCAAACATGACAGCGTTGTCTGGGGAGCCTTACTTGGTGCCTGCAAAGTCCATGGAAAATATGATCTAGGAAAACGTGTAGCAGAACGCATACTTCAGTTAGATCCACAATGTGCGGGAACACGCATACTACTTGCGAACATGTTTGCTGCAGATGGTAGATGGGCCGATGTAGCCAATGTGAGAAAAAATATGAAAGAAAATGGACTGAGGAAACAGCCAGGACAAAGTTGGATTGAAGTGCAAAATAGGTTGTTTACATTTGTTGCAAAGGATTCAATGACAGATCACATTCTAAACCATGGGAAATCTACTCTGTGCTAAACTAGCTGGATGAGAAGATGCATACAGTGGATATGTTCCAGACATAAAATTCATGTGGTGTAATGTTGAAGAGGAGAAGGAAGGGGATATTCTCAATCACCATAGCAAGCAGCTAGCTACTATTTTCATGTTTATCAACACTCTGAGTGGCACAGCTGTCCACATCAGAAATTATTTATATTGAAATCTGGTGTATAGTTCTATAATCCCTTCTCTCAACACACATATAGACATGGATGGTCTGCTTTGAGAAAAATAGAAAGATCATTTATTCAATGACTTAGGGGGTTTACCTAATCAATAACATCCTGCAGGGTTCACTATGAAGGTCTGTTTTAATCACAATAATGATGTTTGTATGCTTTTGTAGTTTATTCATCTGAAAACGTAAAACCTTTGAGGAGTTATTAACTAAAGAATAACTGGTATTTCCAGTGTGGATGGATTGGCAAAGGTTTGGTTTACCGACATTCTACTTGTGAGCTTCACCATGAGGTTGAAATGCAGGGGTAGAAATATTGAACAATATATAAGGTAAATCAGGAAGTTATACCTCATTCCATGTTGGCGAATGCAAGCTTCTTTGTCATTCAAGTTATTTATAAATACCTAAATTCAATTATACAACTATATAATTTTCAACATTCATTCAAACTTCTAGTTCTTGTCACACCGGTGACAAATTTTCAGTTTTCCTCAATACTTCTTAACCTGCTTTATATGATGGTCCTTGCAATCATTATGTTGCAGTTTTCTTGGCTGTTTAGATGGGTTTGCTTTGAGGAACTCTAAATTTTTACTTTCATTTCTATGCAATTATACCTTGACCACGTTTCAATAGACAATATGATGTGTTTCACCAATCTTTTATTGTAATATTTGTGTTTCTATATTTTCCTTTTGAGGCATATATCATTTTATTTCTATTGAGAGGGGATGTATTACGGTTCTTTTATTTCGTTCTTTTCATTTTGATTTAGGTAGTTTTGATGATGCAGTCGGTGCCTATAGCTGTGCTTTTGAAGAATATGTTTTCACCAGCTGAGTTACATGTGAGTGATACCCCCGTTCTCTAATTAATTACTAGAGCAAAACACAAATCTACTTTGTACTGATATTAGAAACTCAATTCAGTTTCCTGTCTGAAATGAAAGCTTGTATTGTTAAATTCCATGTTTGCAAGTGTCCAGATCCCTGGTACAGTTTTATGAGATGACTTACAAGTTTCAATTTCTGATGATTTGTTTAGATATCAAATTTAGCTAGAATGGCACTGTTTGGTTACCTTTTAATTTTTTATAAAAAAATTGTGATCAGTGGATCTAATATCATCTTTACAGTTCAACTGAACTCTCCTTTCAAATTTGCTAGTTGACGTAGCAAAGAAGTGCAGTAGAAACTCACTCGTTATATTTGCCTAAGGGCATTCAAGATACTTCATCAAAATGTTAGGTGGTTGTTATAAATGACTTATCTTTAGCATAGAAGCTGTGGAAAGTGCTTAATTTTTTATTTTTATTTATTTTTGATGTTCTCTAATGCGAAAACCTCTAGACATCCTCAAAGCTTTAAACTCATCAAAATCCTAAAAATAGATGTTCGACCCACTTAAATCTTACGACAGTCCTCACCCACACATTACATCATTGAATGCAAAGTACCAAATTGTTCCAATCCACACCAAGTATTGCATTTGGATGCCCAAAAACAACTATGGACAAAACTTGCAAAAACACAACCAACGGATTCTTTTCGTGACATCAGTGATGCAATGTGCACACACACAGTTACAGTGTCACAACCCAATTTATCAGTCATGATTGATACAAAAAAAGCCGAAGAATTTCACTATTTTTTTTGCAAGAGATAATTGTCTTCATAACATTCATTGATTTAACGATATTCTTTTGTTTATTCATAAGTGTATTAATCTCAATCTTGCCTAACACATTGTGTAAGTTTCAATAAGTTGTTTAGTAAATCTTCATACTCAAGATGAATCTAATCAGGGAAGAGAAGTCTCCATTATGTTTATCATTATGTACACAAAAGACTATGTGCTTAAGACATATTGGGTTTCATCATTCAAGTCAAGCACTGTAAACATCTCGTTTCCAACACAAATATACTTTCTGCTAGTAACGAGTTTATAATCCATACATACATCAACTTATATTACAAGACTTGTAAAGATTACAAGTCCAGAAGTACATGATGTCTTTATTTTTCTACAAGTCTCCTTTTCACATGAAGAAAGTAATCACCATAGTAAAGAAATAATCAATAATGTGATCTATGTCCCTGGATAAAGAATCTCAATCATTACAAAAGTGATTCGTGCAATCATAAAATCATGTCAGCTCGTATCACCATCTCAAGATTCATGATGAACAGAAAGAGCATATAATATTAAACATAACAAGATATGTAATCATAAATACTAGCCATCTGTACCAATTACCATTTTTACCATATGCTGCCAACATGCTGAAGCTGCTGATAGTGGGAGAGAGAATATCATGGGGGTGCTTTTATGCCAATCACAGAGCGTACATGACTCCTTCGTGTACCACCAGTATTAGGTGAGACCCTTCCCTTCATGGAGGGGCTATACAAGAGAATCACATGAGCAGAATTGAGGCAATCGGTGCAGTTGAATGTAGCACAACCAACATCAAGTCATAACAATTCCTTGGCCAAGGATTTAATGGTACTCAAGTATTGCTCATCTCCATATGTTGGATAGATAGCCCTACATAGGAGAGTAGTTCCTAATCATCTGTACGACACATGCAGTGCCATAGTAAGTACAGCATAGACACACATAGCATCAGGAAAAAAAATGATATGTAATGTCAGACACATGCAGTGTCCAAAAATAAGGGATTGACACATGCAGTAGCTAATTGGGAGACATCACAAGTACAGGCATATGCAAACTGTCATGCCCCCGATCCTGCACAAGACCTAAAACAGACACTGCCAAGGGAGGCTTCAAAGGGGATCGATGAAGGGATAAATGCAATGATTCCCTATTAATTTCAAAAGGATCAATGAAGGAATAAAGGCAGCAATTCCCTATTAGCAAGGTAGTGCTTCATAATGAAGGATTTAACTAAATTAAAAACAGCAATCAAAAGTCAAACACAAACGCAGCAATTAAGGAAGGGATGCAATGATTATTAAGGTTGTGCTTTTCACCCCACCATGAAGGGTATATAAGGAGGAAACATTTGGTGGAAGGTATGAATGAGGCAGATTGGATCAAAGAGAAATAAGAATTGGAAATTATAAGAGATCTATTGGAATAAATATTATTTTGAGCAAGGATATTATTGGGGAGTAAGTTTATATATATATAATGACATAATAAAATGATATTTGAATTACAATTAATATAATAATATTCCATCAACAACCATATTTGGAATCGATGTGAAATGTTTGACAAGAAGATGCAGCAGTACCGGTTCCCTCATCAAGTACGCCAACCCCAAGATGGATGGACTAGAGGTCCTGCCATACTTGTGGGCCAAGGGGCCGAATGACTTGGAGGCTCATTCCGCACCCTTGGCCTTGGTTGAGGAGGAGAGTCTCCCGACTTCCTATCAAGCTTTTCCATCAGATTCCTAATGTGGTTGGCTATTGGAAATAAGCTATGAAATAGATACGAATGAATTTAGGATATTTTGATTTCAACAGAGATTATATGTATATGATCATAGATCCTTGATATTAATGCTTTGATATTAATTAATCAATATTTTCTCTAAATTGTATTGCAATTATGTAATTTTATAGAATTCTATTGGTAATTGAATTGCATTTATTGGAATTGTTATTTTTGGGAAAAACTAGGTATACCCCCCAAAAGGGGACATTACAATTGGTATCAGAGTTTTTGATCCTCCCAACTTGAGGATCGAGAAGAGCAGTTTATGCAATTAATCCAAAGAGCTCAAAGAGTATTGGAAAGAGAAAGAAGGAAACTTGTATGAAATAACAACCCTACTCAAGGCAATCAAATGGGTGGGCAACTAGGAAATGAGTTGAGGGCCTTCATGGAACAAAACGAAAGAACAACTCAAACATTTATGGAACAAAATGAGAGGACAACTCAAATGCTTCTCCGAACCAATGAGAGGGATGTCAACTCAAATCACTCGGAAAATAACAATAAAACACTACAAGGGTCAACACCTAGGTTAACAAGATCCTCATTCTTACCTAGGGAAGAACCAACAAGCGAAGAAGAAGAAATTGATCCACCAGCTAATGACTTTTATGAATATTCTGAGGCCTACTCAAGATTGGACCCGAAAATTAGGAGAAATATCCTATTAGGGAATATTGTGACGCTAGGACACGAAGTACCCCTAGAAAGAAAAAAAACAACCTAACAAAGATTTAGGTCAAAGGGTGAGTAAATGACTCTCCCCAATTTTGATGGATTGGGAAAAGTCACGACACATTCATGGGTCCAAAATTTGGACACCAATTTCTCTCTTAGTCCCATGACCGAAGAAGATGCTATCAAATTTGCCATTTTACATTTGGAAGGAGTTGCACATGATTGGTGGCATCATGGTATTATTACTCAAGGGCACCAAAACATAACAACCTATGATGAATTCACACAAAGGATCATAGAACGATTTGATCAAAAGCATCCTGAGAGGCACTTCAAAGAACTAACACAATTAAAACAACTAGGATTTGTAGAGGATTATGTAGCAAAGTTCCAAAACATTTCAGTCATAGTACTAGGGATTACCGAAGGTAGGCTTACATACCTATTTATTGAAGGGTTCAAAGAATCAATCCGTGGCTTGGTAAGCGCTCTTGACCCTATATCACTTCAAGATGCAATCCAAAAAGCATTAAGATTAGAAGTCACATCATCAAAGGACAAAATGTGTACAAGGAATCCAACCTCATACTTGCATACCCAACCCTTCTATAAGAAAGATGGGCACCCCAAAAACATTTTCTCCTCGATCCTTCAATCCAAAGGATGATAGAGAAGAGCTTCAAAAGAAAGGTTGTGTTTTCAGCGTAAGGAGAAATGTGTGTATGGACATTGTTGTGGAAAAAGGGGACAAGCACACAACTTAGAAGCAATATCAGATGAAGAAGAAGAATATGAAACACAAAAGAAGAAAAGGAAACAAGAAGATGAAGAAAACACAATTAGTACATTAGCCACCCTTTCAGGAGCACCCAAGTATCACCCTTTTAGAATCTGTATTGTTCTAAAAGGACAAAAATTGATTGTCCTAGTGGATAGTGGCGCCACTCATAACTTCATCGACGAAAGTCTAGTGACAAGAATGAAATTATGTAATAACCACCCCCAAATTTTTCACCAAATTTTCACCTGTTAGCGTTAGATGAAAGCAAAGATAAGCAACTGAATAACAACCCTCCACTTTCTGATCACTTAGATCCCAGAGTGGGAAAGGTGAGAGCATACGGTGTAAGGGGATCTTTGCAAATATTGAAGTAACAATGCTAACTGAAATAAAACCTCCCACTTTCTGATCATCCAGATCGCAATTTGGGCAAGGTGAGAGCATATGGTGGTTGGCTTACAATAATGAGCTCTCTAAACTACCACTTCTTCAGTGGGTTGAGTAGTAAATAACAATGCATGAAAGTAAACAAGGAATAATGAGCTCTTGGCGGCAAGGCAGCCACTTCCACTTTTCAGCGGGTAACAAGGAAAGTAATGCACTTGATGGCAAAGCCAGCCACTTCCGCTTTTCAACGGGCAACAAGAAATAAATATAGAAACTCAACCACTTATTCAACAGGAGTGTGAAGTACATAAAGCAAAAGGCTCAACCACTTTTCAGCGGGAGCAACCACTTATGTAGTGGGGTAAGTATCCAAATAACATGAAAGCAAAATGCTGATTGGTATTACCAAATCAACATTACAATATGATATCCAGTACATGAAATCATGAGAATTACAAATCAATATGATTGCCCAATGATACAGTAAGCAATCCCTGCGAAATAAGAGTGATTAGGCAACATAAATCATGAAAGGACAAGGTTATATCAGGTCTGATATAACTGTAGCAGCAGTTTGATATACCATATCAGCGAACTGGAAACCTCAATCAGTCCTCAAGAATTAGTCATAACTTCCTCATAATACCACAGAATGATCTCAAACCATAGGCAAATTAAAGAGCAGACCTAGGTGTCCAATCCCAAGTGTCAAGCTGCCATGAACAAGTTTGAACAGCATTGACACACACTCCAATGCACTCCCAACCAAGATGTACGACCCCCAAGGAGGTCGACCTGCCTTTAAAAATCAGAAACTCCACCAAAAATCACCAAACTTGGCAAAAAGGGTCGCCCTAGCATGAGAAAATAATTAAGCCAACATCCACAAAATAATTCCAACTCCTCCAGTCAGCCTGAGCATAAATGTGGGTCAGCTAGGCATAAACCAGCAACATGAAAAGTTTGATATCACACACCAAAAACCTTCAAAACAGCAAACTAGCACACCAACACACCAAAATATCCCTAGAAGACATCAAAGCTAATCAAAACTGAAGCAAATAAGAAAGCCATCACCATTTTTCACTCTATTGCAACCCCTGAGATGAAGTTGCAACACTATTCAGCTAGGAGGTATCTCTCAACCTTGAAACTAAAGATAGCTTGGAGGGATTTTGTCCTCAAAGCCTAAAGAGTTCAATCACCATTTCGACAGCACTTCGTTATATCAAATTAGCATGACCAAATGAGAGAGAGGCATATAAATAGGTTCCAAACCTAGAAGTTTGTAATGTTCCCATTTTTGATGTCCTCTTTCGGAATATGTTCTGACACTTACTATTTTTAGTAAGTGCTATTTTTAGTAATTGGTCTAACAAGCAGAGCAGTGTAGGGTTTCCTATTTGGGAAATGTGTGGAAGTAGCCCGATGAGCTTTAATGCCTTGTGCCAGTCCTTACTGTGGGGTTTTTTGGTGTTTCAGGCGTGGCTTTCTATTTTTAGCAGGGGACCAGTCTAGTGGCTTACTGTCTACAGTGAGCTCATTGGCGCATCAGTTATCTTTCTAGCTTGTGTCTTTGATGTTTTTACTATTTTTAGTAGTACTAAAAATAGTAAGTCTATTTTTAGAAGCTAGACCCGGTCAGGGTACTCCTCAGTAGCATTATTTCAGTTGAGGCTTTTGGTTGCTAAGGTTGGAATATTTAAATATTTGCTTTCCTCTTTGAAAATGAATTAAAATAAAGTTACTTTATAATTTAAAGTTGAGGGTCGAAGGGGACATTTAAAAGTACCTTGGTGCCTAAGTGATAACTTTAAGTCATTTTAGAAGGCTACAAAAGTGCAAATAGTTTCCTTATGAGCAAAACCCCTTGGCCTAGTTGCACAACGTTGTTTTAAAAGAGGGGCCATGTATTTTAAATGGATGCCTAGAAAGAGGTTTATTTATCATTTTTTAAGGCTAATGTTATGCCTCATAAGGTGGGACGCCTAGTTTGGGCTAAAAGTCAATTTTAAATTAAAAATCAAAAGTGGAATTTTGGAGGCAAAAAGTTGGATGCCGCTCTTGGGGTAATTTCATGACATTTCATAAAGTGAAATGAAAGGGAAATGTATTCAAACTCAAATGCAAGTTGCCCTAATCCTTCCCTCACTTTATAAATATGAGTTTTGGCTCTCATTTGGTTATGGATGATTTTGGTTGCATAAGGAGATGCTGCTGTTTTTTTCGCCAAGAGGTCTGAAAGTGAGTGTTGAGGATGAAAACCTTTGACATCTTGGACTAGTTTTGGTAGTGCAAGACCTGCCCTAGCCGGCGAAAGGGTGGTTCCATCCAGGAGTCACAATCTGAGCTTCAAGTTGCAGTTTTCAGTCATTTAGAATGAAGATCTTCGAGCTTTTTTGATGTGTTTCAGTTTGGTTTGGGTTTGTGATGGCTTAATCTCTTTTTGGCGTGGATTTCAAGGAGTTTGAGAGTGGTATTATCATTTTCTGGGCACTTTAGCAACTGGACCTGAACCTGGTTTTTGGCTCATAACTCATTATCTGATTTTATTTGCAACGTGGGTATTGGTTTTGTGCATTCTCCTAGTCAAGGCGCTTCAGTACATATATTCACATGAATTTTTAGAGCCAATACTGATTTAATGGAGCAAATTGCCCCTCACTACTAGGCGCCCAGTTTGGTGTGTTTTAGAAGTTTCTGGGTCTGCTTTTTGATGTTCAGAAATCTGCATTTAAGGGTGTTGGAAAAGACGTTTGGTGGTGATAAATCAATGGTGTTTGAAGCCCTTTGCTGGTGACATTACAAAGCATTTTCTGAAAGTGTATTCTACTATTAAGACACCATTTCCAGGTCTGAAAAAACATACATTTCTGAGTCTGATTTAATTGTTGAAGAAGTCTGAAAATACATTGTAATCTCAGAATATTTTGGTTATTAAATCTGAGCATTCTTAGTCTGAAAATGATCTTTTTCTAGCATGTTTTCAAGTGTTATTATTGCATATATGTTATCTACATCTGGCATGTTAAAACTATGAATGGCTCATGAAATACCTTGCAAGAACTCTCAAAAAGAACATTACAAACAGCAAACAGAAAACTCTTTCAAAACTCAGAAAAAAAAATCAGGGTCTTATATTACAAAGTTTGAAATGCATTTCCCTCCAAAAAGGGACGCCACCTTTTGGAGCAATATAATATTCATTTAAAATTTCTTAACCTTCAAACCTTGGTGTCCACTTTTGCTTGGCACAAATTAACCTTTAAAAAATGCATGTCACAAATATGGCATCGTCCAACACATGAGTCCCCCTTTTAACCATAACTTAAGTTGCTCAACCTAGGCGTGAGGGCCAAAAAGCAACTCAACAATATAAAATTAACTTAAGTTATATTTTTGCCTTTTTTCCAGACTCTAAGGATGGTGGATGCCAAAACTGCTAAAAGTGACTGGACTAAGCACTGAAACTGCCAACACTACTAAAACTGGAAACCCTGCTTTGAAATGTTGTCTCTTGTCTCACACCACTGCCAGAAATAACACTTACTGAAAATAGCATATTGCTAAAAATAGTAAATGACTCCAATCTCAAAATGAGCACATTCCGGGTAGCCGTCGTAACTTACTAAAAATAGTAAGTCTAAAAATACACTGTTAAAAATAGCAATGACTACCCACCAAGGTTCTTGGAAAACCCAAAAAGACCCAAAAATTATACTGGCAAACTCTTGCAAGGAACTCCTGAAAATCTGACATGAAACTTCCAAGAAACATGGAAACCCTAAAATTACCTTTGAGTAGCCTACAGGTCTCCAGAAATAGGCCGACGGTCACATAACTGACTAGGACTAAGAAGGGGACATTACAAATTAGAAATTGAAAATTTTGAAGATTTCAAAGTGGTCATGGCAGACGGATATACTACTCCTTGCACACATAGAATCCAACAACTAAGTATTACCTTAGGAAGACATCAAATCAAGGAGGACTTCTATGTGGTGAACATGGGTGATACCAATGTGGTATTAGGCATCCAATTGTTGCACTCCTTAGGGAGATATTACCAAGATTTCAAAAGATGGAACTTTGTTTGCAACACAATGGCCAAGAGGTAATTTTACAAGGTTTATTTGATGGGACCCCCAGGGTAGCCTTTAGACATGGACAAGTAGAATGGGCTGCACAATGTATGATACTTGACAAAATATCATCCCAAAGAAACAAGACTATACATGTGGACATCCAACCTATCCTAGACAAATGTAAGAAGGTTTTTGTGACATTCCACGAGGACTCCCTCCAAAAAGGGGTTTTAAACATACTATTGAACTTGAAGAAGGGGCCAAACCAATGATTACCACACCCTATCGACACCCAAGAAAATATAAAGAAGAAATAGAGAAAACCATAAAGGAATTATTGGAAATGGGGCATATTCAACCTAGTTCTAGTCCCTTTGCCTCTTCTGTAGTATTAATAAAAAATAAAGATGGTACCACGAGAATGTGTATAGAGTATAAAGCCCATAATAAGAAAACCATTAAGAACCATTACCCCATTCCTAGGTTGGATGAGTTAGTTGATGAACTTCATGGGGCGGTGCACTTTTCACAAATAGACCTACGTTTTGGATATCATCAAATTAGGATGAGGAAAGAGGATGTCCCCAAAACAGCCTTTAGATGTCATTTTGGGCACTTTGAATTCCTAGTCTTACCCTTTGGATTAACCAATGCCCGCACCACATTTCAATCTTGTATGAACCATATATTTTGCAACCGATTAAGGAAATTCCTTTTGGTGCTCTTTGATGGCATATTGATTTATAGCAAAATTTGGGTAGACCACTTAAGACACATTGATGAAGTGTTGGGGATACTTGAACAACAATCAGTATTTGCTAAGATGTCTTGTTGATGGGTGTTTTATGACTCACCAAGCACTTTAGAATAAAGAGTCCAGAGACGCTCTATCCTCTCTTGAAAAATTATCTCGTATGCTAAGATTGCTAGAAAGGTCATACGGTAATTCCAATGTTTCTTAAGTTTAGGGATGGACAAGCTCAATGGATGATGTGATATGCTGATTTCACAAAGGGACCTTGGATAGTAAATTACTCAAAAGTAGGGATTAGAATTGATTTGACGTTGAATGCTCTTGTGTTTTTGGGATTTTCGTTTTGAGATAAAATAAAAGGAAAAAGGGATGAGGGTTTAGAAACTAGATTTATGCGAAACTACTCCTATGAACTTAAGAGACAAATGTTGGATAGTGAAATTTAAACCAATCTTTGTTTTGCCAAGCACAATGACTACAACTAGACAAAGATGATGCAATCTTCAATGGGATTTACGAATGATGTCCTATTACACAATACCACCATCAATTCGAACAATGTATATAGGTAATAGAATCCAAGTTAAACAGTTTCAAAGTTCAGACTAACCTTGCACATCAAATTGAAAATCATTCAATTGAAAAAGGTATGAACTAATTTCACTATTTCCAACACTATCAATCTTTCATTCATCTAAAAAATGCTGAAAACTAATTTACTTTATTGAAGAAATTATGAAACCATGCAAGCTCTCAAAATAACAAATGCTCAACTCTGAATCAAATTATTATTGAATAGCACTAGTAGCAACAATTTCATAAGTCTCTCCCTGAATGAATGAAATGCGTGGGGTTTATATAGGCACCCCAATTACAAAGCAACGGCCAAGATTGAATTGAGATCAATGGCCAAGATTATTTCAAGAAACCCTAACCCTAAAAAGCATAACCAACTCGAAAGACACATGGCACAAGCAAGATGAGCCACTTGGAGTATGGAAAATGATGACACCTTGCGAATCACTCGAGCAAGTGGGAATCCAAAATGCAATTCCCATTGGACTGTTCCCTAGCCGCAAATGCAAGAAATTTTGCTAACACAAAGTCGAGTTCCTCCATTGAGATGCTCGGCACAGAATCCAGTTGCACTCCCATTACGTCCAAGGTTTCAAGGCATTGAGTGAAAGTACCTTCCCATCTATCTTCCTGTTTCTGAAAGTTATCCATAAAGGTCAAAAGGGAAGACATATCATCAAGCTGATTCTCTGTAACAATCTGCACTTCCTTGAAGTAAATATTCATTACATTTTTCTTCAATCCTTCTAAATCCAAGCCATTTGCATCATGATGCTCCTGCCCTGTTAATCCTTCAAGAGAAGTGAGGATCTTAAACTGAATTTTTTCAATTGCATTCCGTATAACAGCACATTCTTCCTTCATTCCATCATATATCTTCCTTTTAGCCAATAAGGAATGATACCACCTGCTGAAATCATACGAGGCTCCTTCCTCAATAACACCTTCTTGGATTAATATTTGCAGGGAAACTTCCTTTAAAACCTTCAAACGAGGTATTACTTTGTCATTTACGTACTGGAAGTCTTCCCAATTGTCTTCAATCTGGCCAACTTCAGTCATAAGCAAGGCAGATCTGTCATAAGTCTGAGCACATTTCTCCAAGAATTGCTCCATCTGTTTTGAGATATTGTTGATCCAACTCTTAGTTGCTTGGCTTGTGATCCTCATAGCTTCAAGAGTATCAACGGATTCCGGAGGAAGAGATGATGGCGGAATAAAAGCTTCACTTTCTTGGCACAAAGGGGCTGTTAGCTGCTGAATGAACTCCATTAGCCTTAAATTTTCTAATTCTAGCCTTTCCTTCTTCTCCTCTGTTTTGTCGAACTTCTCCTTGATGGCCTTGGAAGTGTCTGCTAACTCATGGAAATCCTATTCTATCGTGGTTGGCCCAATGTCCAACATTGTAACATCATAATCCATAGGAGTAATCTGATTTCTAGGCTTGTCAACTTTTGGGACTGCAACTTGTAAGATTCTGGATCCTGCATCATTCCTGGTAATCTAAGAATACTTTTTAGGCTTCCTTGGCATTTTAGCTTTGCCAATCCTCTCTAAGAAGTCTTGCATGCTTTCAACTGGTTGAACTTCATCTAGTGGTCTAGACTTCTTCATCAAACTTTCGGTCAACCAAGCCGGGATAGTGGATAATTCCATCCCATCCTCTAATTGATTATCATCATTAATTCCTTTCAGAGCAGAAATTACTTCATCTCCCAGCTCTTCATTGTTTTCAAGGACCTCAGTATCTCCCATGCCTTCAATCATCAGCGTATCACCTCCTTCCAAACACTCAGTGAGGGTTTGCTCTTGGAGAGAATCCAACTGTTCTAACTCTTGAAATTCGACCTCTTGCTCATGGCTTGGTTCGATCTCAGCAATGGACACCTTTTCTATTACTCCAATAGATAAAGTACTTGAAGATGATGGAATTTCACTCACTTTTTGCTTCTTACTCTCCAATTCTCTGTCAGCTGCTTCTTTTTCCTCTGTGTGAAGGTCTTCACTCACTACCTTTCTCTTGCTAGGACATGAAAGTTCATCAAGACTTTCCCCAACTGCTTCCTCCTGGCTTTCCTTATTGCTCAATGTGGCATAGGTAAGAGTAACCTTCTTTTCTCAATCTGTTGATCTGATTATCTGCCCACTCCCTAGAATAAGCTATAATATCCTTCATCAATATGTCCAAATCAGTCAACTCAGGTTGTGTCCAGTTGGGCAACAAGATAGGCTTGTTCTTTTCCTGTTCAAATTGAGGATGCACGTAGTCTCCGTTGTCTTTTACCTGGTCAGGTATAGGGAATAAGTCACACCTTTTTACAAGTTCAATTGGAATTCTGGACCAGATCTTCTTCCTGACTCCATATTCGTCCACCAAGTTAGACCAATAGTCTTCAATCTGCATAACATGAAGGGACTTCTTCCCGTGAACTCTCAAGTATGGATCATAGTCAGACCTTGGATTATAAATGCCGAACTTATAAAATTGCAACTCTAACTTTGCTGCCTTGGCTGATTGTAATGAGGGGCAGACTTCTAGCATTTTCCCAATTGTAACAGGAAAATCCACTCCTTGTTTGTTCTTTTTCACCTGAATAGAATCTATACATGCCAATTGCCTTGCAACTTCAAGCATAACAATCTTGTCTGTTGGATACCGAGGGAGTCTATGTGGAGCATCTGAGAATCCATGAACTCTTATGTATGTAAAGGTCGGAAACTGGATGAACCAAGTTCCGAATTTATCAAGCATTGCCATAGCTTCTTTAGATAGCCTCTTTTGAACTGTTCCTTGAAGCACTCGCGTGATATACATAAGAAAGGCGTCATTGGTTATCTTATAATTATCCCTGTAATGCAACTGGAGCTGCGGGTAACAATCATATGCTTTGAGCTGATCTTTTCGAAGTCCAACTTCCCCTTTGCAAATCAGTCCTCTATACTTAGTGAACCGTGCCAAGATATAAACTACGTAGGAACTCATATAGAAGCTTTTGGTCTTCTCCAAGTTTCTCAACTGGAAATCAATGTTATCACTTATTAACTTTGCCCAATTTATTGCTTCCATTCCCAATACGACCTCCTCCACATATGAAAACATCCATACTTCGAAGAAAGCTCCTTGAGAAGTACCCATAATCCTGTTCAGCATATGAATCATGTCACTGTATTCTGGTTTAAAATCTGTGCAAATTAATCTTTTTGGCAACTTAGAGCGATGTCTTTTGGGTTCCTTGATCCAGTTAGAATTGACTATGTCCATACAGGATTCTTTGGCTTGATCAAACATGGCCTGTGATTCCTTTTGAGTCCTGTTCAACATTTTTTGACGATGAGGAATACCAAATACCTCTCTGACTGAATCCTCCGTGAAGTATGCCAAAGTGATCCCATTAGGTGTTTTAATGGATCTTGTCTGTGGATTGTATCTTCTGGCACACTCAACCATTAGCTCACTGCACTGAACTGCAGGTGGAAATCCTGCTGCTTGATGAAGTCCGGACTTAATGATGTTAGTTGCAATAGGTGTGGGCATTTCGTGTTGAGTACCAAACATCCTTTTCTTGTGTTGAATCGCATTGAACTGCTCAAAGTTGGTATCCGCTACCTTCTTCCATTTCGAGGACAATTGAGATTCTGGATAAAATTCCTTGAGGACTTCCTTTACTTGGGCTTTTCTAACTCCACCTCCTACGTTCTTTGAAGTAGACATTGTGCCTGTACGAAGCTTGAAGTTAGAAATCAAAGAAAACAATTTTATGGCTGGAGAAATTTTTTAAAATTAATTAAAAAATCCAGAACTTGATTGAAAAGGTTGATTAAAGAATAAATTCTTAATGAAATTTTATCCGCCTTTATTGTTTTTAAAGAGCATTCATGGAATTTTTAAATAATTTTCTGGATTTTTAAAGATTTAAACTGAAGTTTTCTCAAATCCAAGATGAAAAATCCTTTTCCCTTCTTTAAATTCGCCAGTAATAACCTTGCAGCTGCTTGAGAAATCTGGAAATGGAAGAGAAAAATCCAACCCTATGTTCTGGAATCAAAAAACTCTTTGCAGCTGAAGAAGAAAAAACGTCCTTAGCTTGAGAGGAGCTTGCCTGTGAGAAGATTCGACTTGCAAATAATGAAAAATAAGCTCACAAGGCCTTCTTTTATAATAAAATCTTTCCATATTGGTTTAGGTCGACTTCTTCTTTAATTGGGTGCCTTTGCTTTAAAACGAAAAAAGCAATCTTATCTCTTTTTGATTTTTTGACTTTTCAACCAAGGGCGCCCTTTCTCAATAATTGATAACTTTTTAATGAAATTTAAGTTATTTAAAACTTCTTGCCTTGTGCAAATTCGACCCCCAAGTGGATTTATTCACTTTCCAACTGGATTTTTCAACCTTTCATCAAGGTAACTCTTTGCCTTAGTCAATTTCTTCAATTTTCACCTTGGAAGTTCGATTTTCAACTGGACTTTTTAACCTTTTAAGTGAATTTCGACCTTATATAGAATTCTTGAAGTCCCATTCGAATTCTTCATTTGCCTTAGTCAATTTTTTACTTTTCAAACTGGAATTTTGAATTATTCAACTGGATTTCCCTTCAAGGACGAATTTCAACAGGATTTTTCAAGTGAATTTCAAAGATTCTATTAGTTCCCAGAGCACCTCTTGACCTTGGTAATTTCATCACAATTTGCTTGCTTTTTACTTGATTTTTGAATGATTTTCTCTTGAAGGCGCGATTTTTCAATTGATTTTTTCAGCTTTTGCATGCGCCTTTTCCTGCTTTTCTCACTTTTGCATGTGCTTTTCTCATCTTTGCATGCGCTTTTCTCATGATTTTTTCGATTTTTTTAAGACCTCTGCTTGATTTTTGCTTGCTTTTCAATTCCAAAAGTGGAAACTTTCGACTCCACTGCCTGCGAGACCTAGCACTTTCTAAAAATAGAAACTTACTAAAAATAAAAAAAAGCAAAAAGCAACT
>VDFB02223408.1:0-19815 GCA_007258455.2 Sequoia sempervirens
CATTGTACTAGAAGATGGAGTTCCATTAAGGATCCTAAAGAAGGCATGCCTTACAGCAAGGACTTTAAGTAATTCAAAGGCTGACAAACTGATTTTTACTCTTTTGAACTCTTCTGCCATGTACTCACTCATTTGCTCAATTTCTGAACTAAAAGCTTGGCCTATGGCAGAACTAGGAGGTTGGACTTTCGTTTGACTAGGTAGATTTTGGGATTGGCCTTGAGCCTGATTTTGCAATTGGTTTTGAGACCCATTCTTGTTGAGGTACTAGGTAGGTATATGGGGAAGTCCAGGGTTGTTGCTGGCATTAGGATTAGGCGAAGTGGTGAAATTTTTTGGTGGGGTAGAAGTTGTAAAGGGTCCACCTGCCTATCTATTCCTAAGGAATTAGTGAGTCAATCTTTTATGGAACATGTGGACCTCATCTACAAATGGCTCCTCTTCATCTATTGGACCATTATCTACTGAATCGAAAAGCTGAGCCAAAGTTTGCTTGTTACTTACCTCTTGCACTTCTCCATCCTCAATAGGAGTGGGCTCATTGCGATTGCCTCACTGAAACGACGCTTGATTAACCACAAAATAGGAGGAATCGTATGGCTCATCTGGGACGATCTCGCTACAGCCAGCATTGTCTACTGCATTCTACACTTCTACTTGGAATATTTTAGTAGCTGTCTAGAATTCAGAGCAATCCAACTCAGAATGTCTGTTGGTTTTATGAATCCTGCACCATCTGGAGAAGGCTGCCTCTGCAAGGTATACTCCACTAGTCATTTTTTCGTTGATTGTTGGTTGATCGAATGGTGTAGGGACACCTCTGATATTGGGCCTAGTGTTCCATGCACAATTCTGCCTCTAAGAAGGTCTCCTTTCTAAATTCTAATTAGCATTTTGCCCCCTATCATAGTTCTACCTAGAGGAAGTGCTTGCTTCTTGATTATCCCTATTGTCCCTATTGTCCCAATTAAGATTGGCCTGAAAATTACACTGGTCCTGTTCCCAGGTGACAGTGCCAGATTTTGGAGAAAAGGAGGTGGGGTTGTTAGCTGATTCTGATAAGCTGGAGGAAATTCTAGCCCTGATAGGTACAATAGCACCTGGGGCTGCTGGGAATACACGTGCAGTTGTGGGATAGCCTGAGAATAGTTATACTGTGGTTGAGGCTGCGAATAGGAAGGTACAAGAAGCGCATACTTCAGTGGTTGCCCCAGGTGTGGAACAATGGGCAACTGAGGCACTTGATTCATGAGAGGAGTCTAATGAGTGAAAACCTGATTCAGTCCTTGAATCTGCATAGGGTCAGCTGCTAGCCCCAAAGAATGTAACGGGCTAGAGATATTCTACCCCAAATCTACACTCGTGACAATAGCCTCTGTATAGGCAATCACCATGGTAGTGAGTGTTGGGTGCATACTTTTCACTAGAGCTGACGTGAGGTTATCCAAAGCCACATAGTAGACCAGGAGGGCCGCAACATCATTATGAAGGTACAGGTCCTGAAGCCTTGTATAGGCTCGATGAAAATGATCATTGAAGGACCCAATAGGTTTGTTGACTTCCCTTCTGACAGACATAAATTGCTGGTAAAGTTCTGAAGGGCTGATGGGAATCTTATATTTCTACAGGAAGGCATTCTTTATCAGATTCCATGAGGTAATGGATCCCCTCAGTAGATTGATGTACCAATAAAAGGCTTCTTCTCCCAACGAATGTGGAAAAAGGTGGCATGTGACATCCTCATGGTCGACTTGTATTTTAGTGATTGCTATCTCGAATATTTTGATATGCTCCTCAGCTATTCTTTGTAGGTCACAGGATGGAACTTTGTACAAAAGCCTTCCGAATTCTTGGACATATCATATTAGGTAGTGAAATGTATCGGTGAAGGGTTATGTACTAACCAAGCCATGGATGGTGGCGGAGGTGGTATCTGCTGTTGGGAAATAGAAAGTTGGGGCTGTACCTACAATAAAACAATAATCTGGGGCTGCACTTAAGTTGCTACTTGAAACAATATTCCACTTAACCAGAAATCTCACAGTCTCATGGAATTTGTGCTATCTTCTAAGCTCTGCAAATGTTTCATCTGTCATTCATCATATGCATGCATGAACAAAGATGAAAGTTTTTGAGCAGCTTCGAATTCAAGTCCAGGCTAACTTTACATAGCTATCTACCATCAGCAAACAATAAAAAATATGGACTAAGAAGTTATCAACACAACAAGAATTTTCATGATCACAGGATAGCATTCCTAAAATCTAACAAAGCAAGGAAATAGTTAACTAGAACAACAATAAAACCTAAGTTCAACATCTAACAATGGAGATTGAATCAAGCAACATGTGAGAAACTCAGAAAATACACCAAGTCAATGTTCTTTTCTTTATAAATTTCTGCAGCATGCCTTTACAACAACTGAACTCAACTTTCCAAATGAGAAGAGAGCTCTATTTATAGTGCCTAAAAGATCTAATGAATGGCCAAGATCAATTCATATTGTGTGGCCATGATTCATTACAAAATAGGGTTTCACCTACCCCCAATATATCACAATTTAAAATTACATTTTGTCATTTTCCTTGTTTTGTCATCTAGTGACAGTCACTGTAGCAAATTTGTCTTGTAGCTGATTGTTGTTTCACTATAGCTACTCTTCAGAGAATTCTTCATCTTTGGTGGGGCTGTCCTTCAGCCTCTTAGAAGCTGTGTATTCTATGAACTTGAGGATGACTGCTTGGAGCTTGTCTATTTCAATGATTTCATATCGCAACACCTGGTAGCTCCATTCTTTCGCATTATCTTCTAGCCTTTTCCAATCCTCATCATACTTTGCGCCCTGGTCTCTGAACAGCTCTGATTGATCGAAGGCACAGGTAGAAAAACTCAGGAATTCCACTATGATTTCACCAGCCATCCTGTCCTTCATCTTCTCTTGGAAGTAGGGCTTTATCTTCTCCGGATCCATTTGCACTGTGGCCATGTTGTAGTCTGTCATCAGCTTGAGATAACGAGTGCACTCTGCTTTATAGATGTTATTGAGGCATTTAGCTTTTGAATTTTACTATATAATGAATTCTCTGTATAAATTTGACTACAATATAATTTTGCTTTTTTTTTTTATAACTATTCATTATTTTTTCTTTTTAACATATTAAAGCATTGTCAGTAGTCAGTGTTTTATTGTATTTATAATGCTTTGTAAATCTTGCTATTTAATTAATATATTCCATAAAAACTAAAACAAAGAATTAAATAAAATCATATTTCCCAAACTTTACTAAAAATCTAAATTTATTTTAAAGAACATAATTTAAATCTACTAGTTTATGGAGGATGTCATACTGCCATGAGCAAGACTAATTATATTTATAAACTTTGTGTTTACCATACTTCATGATTATATAGGCATTTGATTACCAACCTAGTGTAAGGAAAGAGACATCAAAACGCTAGGAAGCAGGGACAAAATGTTCCTTGTGGGGTGGTGTAAGACTACTTCAAATGATTTTACGAGGCAAGTTGAATTTAATCCAAAACAATGGCATGAATTGAGAAAAGGTGTTCGTGTGGTATTGTAAGACTAATTTAAATAATTTTATTCTACATAATTTTCAGGCCCACGTGCAAGAATAGTAAGGACACCATATACTAGAGTGGGGATTAGAAAAATTGAATTATATCAATTTTATAGTTGGGTATGTGCAGGATCATGGTGCGCCAAAAAGTGGCAATATTTGTAGGGTATGTGGTTGACGACTTTTTTTTCACCCAAAATTAATGAAACGAAAAGGGTTTTTAGAGGAGATTCTCAGCTTTCCAAAAATATAAATTATGATTTAATTTGAATTTAATAAATAATTATTATTCATTTCTATTAGAATTATGACTAAAAGTTTTGATCGATAGGTGATTGAAAAACATTTATAACTTTCGCTATCATATTTTTTGAATCTGAAACATCGTCACATTCTATGCTTCACATACTATAGGATTTAAAAGAGAAAAATTAAATTTCATGAAGTTTTGACCAAGTTAAGGTGGCGGATAGATGAGTTTTATATTTTCTAAAAGTTGTAATAAAAAATTCATAATTAATTATTTGCTTAGAAAAATTACAAAAAATATGCATCATATCGGGGCATGAGTCCTCTACTTATATATAAAATCTTACAAAAATATTATCATTTATTATGGTTAGGGTGGTCAGGGCGGACACCTACTTATTTTTTGAAATTTAAGTACTCTTGCATTGAAATTTCAAATTTTTACCAAATAGATTTTATTTATTTTTAAACAAACCTAGTATTTTAGAAACTACATTCAATTTTCTACAAATTCTATTCTTACATATTTTAAAATAATATAGATAACTTATTCAAATATTTACGTCAAGTTGCCTAACAACGATTTTTAAATTTTTGCGGACTGTTTTGTATGATGATCCTGCACATACCGGTTGATCCATATATATTTGGTGTTTTATAGGTGCGTGGGTCTATATATATTGGTTTTTTATAGGTCGTAGGTCTGAATTTGATGGTCAATGTGGCCCTTTTTTTCATTTTGTATCACGGTAAATATGACACTTCAAATTATTATTAAATTTGTAAAAAATTATTGTAGGCATATATATAAAAATTAGTTTTGAATTAAAGATGGAATAATTCTTTCCAATTTTTAAAAATATTTAAATAATTATCATTGTTTTATATTAATATATATGATTTATAATATTTATTATAAAAATATATATTAATTCAAAATCTTTTCAAAATAAAATATAATTATTTTTTAACTTTTTGAATATTTTAAGAAGAATTATTTTTTATAGGAATTTAGAAACTTTTAATTTAAAATTTTTACATTTATTTCTAATTATCAATATTTTCTAATTTTATATATTTTTTAAATATAGAGGATATCCATATGAATAATAATAAGAATTTTCACTTTTTTTTTAGCACATTTATTTTACAACAATTTTTTATAGCTGAACATGTTTTTATTTGGCTTTTACAAATAATTTTTGTTTTTGGATATAGATGAATTTAAGGATTATATAACAAAATTTCAACAACATTTTTTTTACAACATTTTTTTTACAAGTGATTCGTAGCTTTGACTTTTTTCAAAATAATAGAGCATTTGAGTTTTATTGATGAACAAGTTAAAATTTTATTTGATTTTTAAAAAATAATTTATGTTTTTAGATATATGAATTTAAGGATTAAACTATTTTTAATTTTATATATTTTAAAAATTATCAAAATGTGTGACTTTAAAAATAAAAATTTATATGAAAAAAATTATGTTTAATATGTATGATTAATAAAATCAATAAGGTATCCAAATTCATTGTTATCAATTCACCGATGGAAAATTTACGGTGAACAATTCACCACAAGAAAATTCATTGGCGGCGAATTGCTGGTGGCAGTGAATTTTCCCATGGTCAATTTTCTGTCGGTGAATTGCCAGCAGTGAATTCTGTAGAGCCAATCAATAATGTTTTAATATAAAAGATTTTATAGAAAATAAATTAAATATTTTTTTAACAGTTTAAATTTTTCATGAAATGTCAAGTAACAAACATTTAAATGAACAAACCGTCACAAAATTTTCAAACACAGATAGAGTGGACGTCAAATTCCAAGGTTGTTTACACGGATCAAATGAAACAACCAAACATTATTTAAAATTGTGTTTAACATGGGTCAAATGAAACAACCAAACATTATTTAAAACTTTGTTTAACATATAGTCAATACACTTTTAGCCTTCGAAACTCGTTGGCATTTAAAAACTAGTCAGTTGTTTGAGTTAAACGGAAGTTTCTCTTGAAAAAGAAAGCGCCCAAGTATCAGTTCAAAATATTTATTTTTATTTAAGAGAAACTTTCGAAAATATATTAAAAATAACAATACAAAACAGTGAAAATTCATCGAAAATGTCAAGCTACCGCGACCAAGACTAATTTTATTCATACTTTATGTTTCCCATATTTTAAAATTATATAAATTTATTTTATACAGAGAATAGCCATTTGACTATGAACCCAGCGGCGAGAGTCATCCAAATGCTGAGGAAAGAGTGACAAAATAGCGTTTGTGGAGCGGTGTAAGACTAAATCAAATGTTTACGAGGCGTGTTTGGATTTCAACACAAAATAATGACATGCATTGAGAAATGGTGTTGGTGAGGCATTGTAAGCTTAATAAATGATTTTATCAGGTTTTCCTCCATACTTTGACTCTATTTAAAAAAATTGTTTTCACTATTTTATTAGTATAAATATTCAAATATATTTATTTTAAAAGGTCAAAGATCACAATTTTGAGGTATTTTATTTTATGTTGGAATTATTTTATTTACTAGTATAGATATCTTAAATACATCTATCTAAAAATGTCAAGAGATATTAATTTGGAGCTATTTTATCAACACACTCACATCGCTACATTCCACCCCTTGTTATCATTGTAGAATCTCTCTCAACATTAATTAGACATAAATTTTATTACATCTATATTGTTTAATTTACTTTTTACAATAAATTTTGGATGCATCGAAAGTAAGCTTAGTGTCAACTAGTAAATGAATTCTAACTAGCTTACTATCTTGTATATTTAATCTATGCAAAATAGTGTTTACATATACTTACTTTGTGACAACCAAAGTTTTATATTACCTTGATCTCTTTTGATTTTCATTCCCAATATGTACCTTTCTACTCCTAGATCATTCATCTCAAATACACTTGAAAGTTGATCTTTCAACTCACTAATCATACCCTTAATGTTATTGAAAATATGTCATCCACATACTAGGGAACACTCAATAATTAATCATACATATAATTTAAACAAAGTGATTTTTTTTTTCTCACAAAACTCAATTTTAACATTTAAAGGAATTAAACTTTTGATACCACATTTGGTGTGATTATTTCAAGCAATAAAGAGACTATTTTATCCTACAAACCAAATGTTCTTTCTATTTTCCCCAAAAGCTGTATGCTATTGCATATAAGTTTCCTCTTCCAAATCTCCATGCAAAAATATAGGACCTTAACATCCATTTGTTGAATTTCAAAATCATAAGAAAAAAATATGGATAAAAATATAATAGAAGATAATTTAGAAATAAGAGAGAAAATTCCACTGAAATCAACTCCCTCTCTCTTGGGGGCAGCCCTTGGCTATCAATCTATCTCTATACTTTTCCAATGAATCATCTACTCCAAATTTATTTTTGTACACTCACTTATACATCCAATGATATTCTTTCCTTTTACAAAATGAGTAAGATGTCAAGTACCACAAGATTCTAAGTCATCATCTCCTCTGCAAGGCTACTTGCCAAGACCAACTAGCTCATATGCAAAAAGAACTTCCTTATAAATATAGGTTCATCATTGATACTTAACAAATAAAATACACAATAAAAATTTGGTGGACTATACCTGTCAACTAGATTCTATTTTTAGTTTTTATCATCTTAACAGAAGATTAAGGGGCTCTTCCTCTCATTCCTCTACATGTTTAACTTCTTTTGTAATCATAGAGTCTTCTTCTTTATAACTTTACCTTTAACCCTTTTTTCTTCTCCATCATCAAATCCATTAAATTATGTTGATCACGATGTGCATCTTCTTGCTATAAATCAAAATACACTATATTCTTCTAAATTCATTTTGTTATAGCTATACAAGATCAAAAAATAATTATAAGATCCCTAAAAATACAACTCTAGAATATACAACTTTCTTGGTTAAAGGATTCCATAGGTTATAACCTATAATTTTCTCAGCATATCCAATGAAGATTCTTTTTTTTATTGGATCCAACGTAGAATGATTTTATTTAGGCACAGGAATAAAATTGTCATAGCCAAAAACCTTAAATATGAAACAATTTTTTTCTTACGTGTTTGAACTTCATAAGTTTTCAAAACATAATATTTTCAAGGAGATGTATTTATCAAGTAACAAGTGGTAATTACAACTACTATCAAAAAGTATTTGTCCTATACATCACTCAACATGACTTTGTCTCTTTTCATAATTGTTCAATTTATCCTTTCTACAACACCACTATGTTGTGGTGTATATAGAGTTGTCTTTGTCTTAAATAATACTTGCACATTTACAAAACTCATTGAATTCCTTAGAGAAATATTATCCTCCATTTTTTATATCTTTAGTAATTTTATCTTAAATTTTAATTGTTTTCTTACTAAGACTTTAAATTCCTTAAACTTAGTAGAAAAATTAGATTTATCTCTCATAAAGTAAACCCATGCAAATATACAAAAATCACCAATGAAGCTAATGAAATAATGAGATATTCTAATTGAATCATTATCCACAAGACCAAACACATATTTCTGATAATTTATTATTTTATTAATTGCTTCATAAAGGAAATGATAGTTTGTTTTGTTTATCAAACACATAGTGATCACATAAATCAAAATGCTCATCGAATAGGAGAAACCATCCAACATTTTTTCTTACAATAGTTTTGAAAATATTTTCACTAATGTGGCCCAATGTATGGTACCACAACACACATGTATTTTCAACCTTATTATTCACATAGGTGGATTTACAGATAGTACTGGCATCAACCCTAAACAAAGTTCCCATATTTGTTCTATTCACTACCACCAAGATTCCTTTCTCCAATCTAACACCATGCTTTGTTAAATGTTACATGCATTGCTAAATCTTTCAATTTTTTTTTAAAAAAATGTGAGTGGGAAAATCATAGATGCAAACAAGATAAAATGCAATTGAAATCAAAATCTAAACTAAGATCATGAAGATTAATCTAGATTTAATCCTACACTTATGAAATGAACAATTAAGATTTCTAAATTCAAGAACATGTGAATGTAATACATAAACTAGTGAATTCAACAACAAAATCATTACCCATCTTGCATCAAAGTCTATTCAGCCGATGTTGGATTGCTTGTATCACTACGAAGCCTCCATAATTCATGAGCAAAGCTTTAATGGGATATCTTGGTTGGTTGATCAAAGAAATGTTGAAGCTCTAATGGTGGTTGTGAATGTTGGCAATACTTCATTGTGCAAATGATGTTGACTTTTCAATCCTTTTTTTGTGAGGAAAGATATTTGTTATATAAATGTGAGCATCTTTTAAATCTGCAAATATTATTCCATCTCAAACATGGGTTAGTATTTCACAAATCCATCAAAATGCTCCTATGAAATACCTTGCAAATGCTTCCAAATGCAATTCAAATGACAATAGAAAACTAAAAGCATTATGAAAACAATAACAAGTTACCTATTCCATAGTGGATTGGTGTCACATGTGCAAGTGACCCTTTCCCAATCCTTGATCAAAGCTTAAGATGATGCAAATGCAAATAGGATGAAGAGCAAGATGAGTTCTCAAATCAAGAGAGTAACCTTGCCTAAGAGTTGTGGATGGATGAATGAGGATTAAGGCCTTCTTTTATAGATTTTCTTGATGAGAGATTGGACAATCAAAAGGATATGAAATTGTAGGTCAAAAAGACAAAGTATACAAGCCGAAAAAGGTTTTCTATGGACTCAAGAAAGCTCCTAGAGCATGGTATAGTCAAATTGATTCTTATTTAATTAATAATGGTTTTAGTAGGTGCAGCAGTGAGCCTAGTTTATGTATCAAGATGGTTGAAGAAGGTAAAATTTTGATAGTTTGTCTTTATGTAGATGATTTGATCTTCATGGGAGACCTTTCTATAAGTTCCTTTAAGACAACTATAATGAAAGAGTTTGAGATGACTGATCTTGGTCTCATGAAATATTTTTTGGGAATAGAAGTTAAGCAATCAACAGATGGTATTTTTATTTCTCAGTCAAAGTATGCAAATGATGTATTGAAAATATTTAATATGGTGAATTGCAAACCATCCCCTACACCAGTTGTCATAGGATTAAAGTTAAGTAAAGAAGATGATGGTTCATTAGTTGATCCTAGATTGTTTAAAAGGATAGTTGGTAGTCTCATGTATTTGACTGCCACAAGATCTGACATCATGTAAGGTGTGAGTCATATCTCAAGGTTCATGGAGTCTCCAAAAGACTCTCACTGGCAAGATGGAAAAAGGATACTAAGGTACATATGTGGAATAAAGAACTATAGAATTTTATATTCAGCTATAGATGACTTCAAACTCATTGGATACATGGATAGCAATTGTGTTGGTAGCATAGATAATAGAAAACCTACTTTTGGTTATTCCTTTCATTTTGGATCACAGGTTGTATCGCGGGCTTCAAAGAAACAACTCATCGTCACTCTTTCTTCAGCAGAAGTAGAGTATGTGGCAGCCACAACAACAACATGTCAAGTTGTATGGATGAGAAAAATGTTAGCTGAGTTGATGCATAAACAAGATGAAGCATCAAAGATTTACTATAATAATAACTCAACCATTACATTGTCTAAAAATCATATATTTTTATAAAAGAAGAAATCATATAGACACTAGATACCATTTTCTAAGACAGCTAGTGAATAACAAAGAAATAAGTTTAATTTTTTGTAGATTAGAAGATCAATTTGTTGATATTCTCACTGAACCATTGGCAAAAGATGCATTTGAATATTTGAGAAGTTGTTTAGTTGTTTGTGCTAATGATGAATGCTCCAAAAAAAATTGTACTAGTGCGGATGCGCCAGAAATTTTGAGCATAATTTTGGAAATGAAGGTAGATGAACCAAAACTTTTCAAACTAAAGGTAGATGCACTGGAAAATTTTGAACAGTTTGATGCACTAGAACTTTGGATGTGTCGGAACTGTGGATGTACGAAATTTTTTTGAGATGTATGATGGGAATGAAGGTGGATGCTTTGGAAGTTTTTGAGCAGAATGTCAGCTAGTTGAGATTAATGGGGAGTGTTAGAAATATGTAATCTCAACTAATTATTATGCTAATTCCCTCTAGCTAAGTCTATGTATCTGCATTTAAGGTAACTTTATGGAAAAACGTTTTGGAGAATATTTCGGGAGATTCGTTATGATTATGCATTAACTCCCTATTTACTCCCACACGGTTTGTGGGTAGTAAAAATAGTAATATTTTATTCTTTTTTTTGTCCACTGTAGCTTTTTAATTTTATTACTATTTTTGTTGTCATTTTGCAACATGCAAGAAGCAGAAAGAGAGTAACAAAGCTTTGCAACAAGAATGAACATGGTGTAAGGAAGAAGACAGATTAACAAACCTCTACTATAATTTTCAAGCTGAAATATAAATCTGATTATGTCTATTTTCTGCTATTTAAATATGTGTGTTATGAGCAGCATTTAAATGCTTTGCATTTGTTCCTTTTACTGCGGTATGCATGTTTTGTTTGCTTCTCTATTTTCATATTAAATCCTCTACCCTTTTCCCCACAATAGCTACAATGCAAGTGTCTCAGAAATGGAGCAGATTGAGAAAATAAACTAGCAAAATTATGATTATGGCACCATGAAATCTACAAATCGCACTAAATGCGAGAAGGCATGTAAGGAAGATTGTCAATGCAAGCTTCTTATTCATAATAATAACCTACAACAATGTTGGAAGAAATAAACACCTCTTCTAGGAGGCCGAGCAGATGATTCCAGTAGCCTATATAAAAGTCTACAAGGTCGTACATGTTCCTCCCATGCCAACCTTGTTTCCTTCCCTGCCGCCAAAGAAAAGAAAGGAAGAGAAGGGGAAGGCGCTTACCGCTATTGGGATAAGCCTTGGTTGTTTGTCCTTTCTCTTTGCAACAATTTTTTCATTAATTTGGTTGTATACTTTCAGACCTAAGCTGAAAGCCTTGCAAGAGCATCAAAAGTTTGAACCTTTGCAGGTGGGAGCATTCACTTTCCGAGCAATAGAGACTGCAACTAGAGGATTCAAGCATGAAATAGGAAGGGGCGCCTTTGGGAAGGTCTACAAGGGGGTCTTATATGATGGAAGAGAAATTGCTACGAAGAAGCTTGAAGTTGTGCTCAACGAGGGTCTAAGAAATGGGGAAAAGGAGTTCATAATAGAGATGGGTATTATCGGTGGAAGCCATCATAAAAATCTGGTTAAAATCTATGGCTTCTTCCATGAGGGCTCCCATAGGCTTCTAGTGTATGACTACATGCCCGATGGATCTCTAGATACTATTTTTCTTATGAGTAGAAAAGATTTTGATTGGGAGCTGCGTGTTCAAATTGCTAAGGGAATTGCAAGAGGAATCCTCTACTTGCATGAGCAGTGCACAACCCCGATTCTCCATTGTGATATAAAACCACAAAACATTTTGCTGGATCAAAATTATGTTGCTAAGATAGCTGACTTTGGAATTCAAAATTGATGGGTGTAGAACAAATGAGGACCTTTACTATGGCCCACGACACCATCATTCACATTGCTCCTGAGTGGTAGAAGAGTATGGCAGTTACAGTTAAAGTAGATGTGTATAGCTTTTTGGTGGTACTCTTGGAAATTATTTGATGTAGGAAAATGTTTGAATTGCATGTTCCAGAAAATGAAATGGTTTTATCAGATTGGGTATATAATTTTTTCAAATATGGGAGACTTGTAAAGTTGGTGGAGCAACAAGAATGCAGAGGAATTGATGAAACCCAATTGGAAAGAATGGTGCTGGTGGGGCTTTGGTGCATTCAAGAAGATCCCTCTCTGAGGCCAACAATGAAAAACGTAATTCACATGCTTGAAGGGACTATTGAAATTAGAGTGCCACCTGGGCCATCATCTTCTTTTCATAAAATTAAAACCCTTTAGTATAATAATTTTTTCTTGAGTTCAAGATTTAAACTGTTCAAATATTTTAATATTTTCATTGAGCTCAAGGTTGAGCTTAATAAAAAAATTTCCATAGGTTTCAATGCCATAGATTGCATAAAGAGTCAGCCGAAGGTAGTTTGCTAGGTGGTTGTAGCTTGTGCTGGTAATCTATTGTAGGAATGGTGGAATTGTTGACGATGTGCAAAGGGTTAATATGAGAGATTTATACATATTACTAAGCTTTATAGATGTTATTGAGGCATTTAGCTTTTGAAATTTACTAAATAATGAATTCTTTGTATAAATTTAACTACAATATAATTTTGATTTTTTTTTATAACTATTCATTATTTTTTCTTTTTAACATATTAAAGTATTGTCAGTAGTCAGTGTTTTATTGGATTTAAAATGCTTTGTAAATCTTGCTATTTAATTAATATACTCCATAAAAACTAAAACAAAGAATTAAATAAAATCATATTTCCCAAACTTTATTAAAAATGTAAATTTATTTTAAAGAACATAATTTAAATCTACTAGTTTACGGAGGAAGTCATACTGCCAGGAGCAAGACTAATTATATTTATAAAATTTGTATTTACCATACTTCATGATTATATAGGCATTTGATTACAGACCTAGTGTAAGGAAAGAGACATCCAAACGCTCAGGTAGCAAAGACAAAATGTTCCTTGTGGGGTGGTGTAAGACTACTTCAAATGATTTTACTAGGCAAGTTTGAATTTAATCCAAAACAATGGTATCAATTGAGAAAAGGTGTTCATGTGGTATTGTAAGACTAATTTAAATAATTTTATTCTACATAATTTTCAGGTGCATGTGCAAGAATAGTAAGGACACTGTATAGTAGAGTGGGGATTAGAAAAACTAAATTATATCAATTTTATAGTCGATCCATATATATTTGGGGTTTATATAGGTGCGCAGGTCTGGAATTTGATGGTCAATGTGGCTTTTTTTTAATTTTGTATACCCATAAATATGACACTTCAAATTATTATTAAACTTGTAAAAATTCATTATATATATATAAGTTTAGAATAAAAGATGGAATAATTCTTTCTAATTTCAGTTCTCATTGCTTTACATTAAACATAATTCTTTCTAATTTTTTAAATATTTTTAACAATAAATTAAAATTTTGACATTTTTAAATAATTATCCTTGCTTTATATTAATATATATGATTTATAATATTTATTATAAAAATATATATTAATTCAAAATCTTTTCAAAATAAAATATAATTATTTTTTAACTTTTTGAATATTTTAAGAAGATTTATTTTTTATATGAATTTATAAACTTTTAATTTAAAATTTTTGGTAGGGCCCTAGCTTCGGTTAGCTAAAGTAATTCGTTCTTGACTCTGCTGGTCCACGAGTTCTAGTTTCCCGATCGAGTAGATGGGAGTATCAACATGACACCGCCCGGTCACATTAAAAAGTTTACAGGTATCAGTTTATAGAGGGAGTGCTACCCGATTCTAGGAGTCTAAAAAAAAAAATTAAAATTCAAAAATTTTACATTTATTTCTAATTATAATATTTTTAATTTTATATGTTTTTTAAATATATAGGATATCCATATGAATAATAACAAGAATTTTCACTTTTTTTTCAACACATTTATTTTACAACAATTTTTTTTACAGGTGAGCATGTTTTAATTTGGCTTTTACAAATAATTTTTGTTTTTAGATAGATAAATTTAAGGATTATATAACAAAATTTCAACAACATTCTTTTTACAAGTGATTCGTAGCTTTGACTTTTTTAAGATAATAGAACATTTGAGCTTTATTGATGAACAGGTTGAAATTTAATTTGACTTTTAAATAATTTATGTTTTTAGATGGATGAATTTAAGGATTAAACTATTTTTTAATTTTATATATTTTAAAAATTACCCAAATTAACTGTGTTACATTAAAAATAAAAATTTATATGAAAAAAATTATGTTTAATATGTATGATTAATAAAATCAATAAGGTATCCAGCAAATTCATCGTTATTAATTTATCCATGGAAAATTCAAGGGCATCAAATTGCTCGTGGCAATAAATTGCTAGCAGTGAATTTTGGTAGAGCCAATCAATAATGTTTTAATATAAAAGATTTTATAGAAAATAAATTAAATATTTTTTTAACAGTTTAAATTTTCATGAAATGTCAAGTAACAAACATTTAAATGAACAAACCGTCACAAAATTTTCAAACACAGATAGAGTGGACGTCAAATTCCAAGGTTGTTTACATGGGTCAAATGAAACAACCAAACATTATTTAAAACTTTGTTTAACATATAGTCAATACACGTTTAGCCTTCGAAACTCGTTGGCATTTAAAAACTAGTCAGTTGTTTGAGTTAAACGGAAGTTTCTCTTGAAAAAGAAAGTGCCCAAGTATCAGTTCAAAATATTTATTTTTATTTAAGAAAAACTTTAGAAAATATATTAAAAATAACAAGTACAAAAAAGTTAAAATTCATCAAAAATGTCAAACTACCATGACCAAGACTAATTTTATTCATACTTTATGTTTCCCATATTTTAAAATCATATAAATTTATTTTATACAGAGAATAGCCATTTGACTATGGACCCAGTGGCGAGAGTCATCCAAATGCTGACGAAAGAGTGACAAAATGGTGTTTGTGGAGAGGTGTAAGACTAATTCAAATGTTTACCAGGCGTGTTTGGATTTCAACACAAAATAATGACATGCATTGAGAAATGGTGTTGGTGAGGCATTGCAAGCTTAATAAAATGATTTTATCAGGTTTTCCTCCATACTTTGACTCTATTTCAAAAAATTGTTTTCACTATTTTATTAGTATAAATATTCAAATATATTTATTTTAAAAGGTCAAAGATCACAATTTTGAGGTATTTTATTTTATGTTGGAATTATTTCATTTACTAGTATAGATATCTTAAATACATCTATCTAAAAATTGCAAGAGATATTAATTTGGAGCTATTTTATCAACACACTCACATCATTACATTCCACCCCTTGTCATCGTAGAATATCTCTTGGCATTCATTAGACATAAATTTCATTACATATATATTGTTTAATTTACTTTTTACAATAAATTTTGGATGCATTGAAAGTAAGCTTAGTGTCAACTATTAAATGAATTCTAACTAGCTTACTATCTTGTATATTTAATCTATGCAAAATAGTGTTTACATATACTTACTTTGTGACAACCAAAGTTTTATATTACCTCAATCTCTTTTTATTTTCATTCCCACTATGTACCTTTCTACTCCTAGATCATTCATCTCAAATACACTTGAAATTTGATCTTTCAACTCACTAATCATACCCTTGATGTTACTGAAAATATGTCATCCACATACAAGGTAACACTCAATAATTAATCATACATATAATTTAAACAAAGTGATTTTATTTTTTTCTCACAAAACTCAATTTGAACGTAAAGGAATTAAACTTTTGATTCCACATTTGGGGTGATTGTTTCAAGCAATCAAGAGACTCTTTTAACCTACAAACCAAATTTTCTTTCTATTTTTCCTCAAAACCTTTATGTTGTTGCATATAAGTTTCCTCTTCCAAATCTCTGTGCAAAAATATAGGACCTTAACATCCATTTGTTCAATTTAAAAATCATAAGAAAAAAATATGGATAAATTTATAATAGAAGATAATTTAGAAATAAGAGAGAAAATTCCACTGAAATCAACTCCCTCTCTCTTGGGATCAGCCCTTGGCTATCAATCTATCTCTATACTTTTCCAATGAATCATCTACTCCAAATTTATTTTTGTACACTCACTTATACATCCAATGATATTCTTTCCTTTTACAAAATGAGTAAGATGTCAAGTACCACAAGATTCTAAGTCATCATCTCCTCTGCAAGGCTACTTGCCAAGACCAACTAGCTCATATGCAAAAAGAACTTCCTTATAAATATAGGTTCATCATTGATACTTAACAAATAAAATACACAATAAAAATTTGGTGGACTATACCTGTCAACTAGATTCTATTTTTAGTTTTTATCATCTTAACAGAAGATTAAGGGGCTCTTCCTCTCATTCCTCTACATGTTTAACTTCTTTTGTAATCATAGAGTCTTCTTCTTTATAACTTTACCTTTAACCCTTTTTTCTTCTCCATCATCAAATCCATTAAATTATGTTGATCGCGATGTGCATCTTCTTGCTATAAATCAAAATACACTATATTCTTCTAAATTCTTTTTGTTATAGCTATACAAGATCAAAAATAATTATAAGATCCCTAAAAATACAATCTTGAATATGCAACTTTCTTGGTTAAAGGTGTAGACATGTCAAATTTACATCATGCATGATCATATTCCATTCATCAAATAAATCAAGACTTTATTTAAATCAAACCCAAATCATATTCCACCATTTTCTGATTTAAATAAATCAAATATTTAAGTCCTAAAAGTCAAAATCATCTAAGCACAATTAAATCAGCATAATCATCATTTATTTAATCTAACCATGATTAAATGCTAATCTCACCCACTTGCATTCTCTAGATTTAGCCACTTGCACATATAAATCAATTTATTGATTTATTAAATCCAAGATTTTCCATCAACATAGCATTTATGGGAAATATTCCCTCAATTTTGAATTCAAAGGCAAGTTGATTTGTCCCTCTGTAGTACCCCTCCATTCTCACCTAGGATGTGCAGGTAGTTTGGCTAAGGAATCGGAAGAGGAAGATGGGACACGAGCTTCTAATGGCATTTTGTGAGTATGATATTACATTATGATTGCATTAAATTGGTGATGTTTTTATATAGATGCAGTATTAGGTGGTGATGCAGTGAATTAGTAATTGTTCATGATGATATGATATGATTTGTTAGTTTAGAAATGATTAATTTATCGGTTATATTATATTGTTTGGATAGATGTGATGAAGGACAGTGTAGCACCACTCATTCACAGGTGTCCTACTATGCTGCGATTCCTTCTCACAATACAATTCTTTGATTTTATATACGTATGCACATGTACACGACTTTGTTTGTATGTAAGAATTGTAGGTACATAGTCTCGATTCCACTTGCTTCGGCAAGACAGGGCGAGCACCTATAACCCAACGGTATAATGTTGAAACATAGATGATTTGGAAGTCATCCCGTCCCATGATGTCAGACTGTCTTGTTTGATTGGTATTGTACATTTTTTTGTAGTTGCCGTTATTGTGGTTTGTGGTTGTGTTATGTTGTATTTTATTAATGTGGGTATTTTATAAGCTGTGATTTATTTTATTTAAATGATGGAAATGATTGTTTATTTTAATGTTAGATTAAATTGTATTTAAATTTTTTTAAATGTTTTATTTATTTTTTTAAAAAGTCATGAGTTTATTAAATGATGATTAAAATATTAAATTGTGTTTTATTATTTTAATTAATTATCTTGTTGAGGATAATTGTTAGAATAAAATTATTTAAATTAATTAGATAATGTGCTTTGCAAGTAAAGTTGTAAAAATGGAAATTAAAACAAAAAGTATTGAAAATAGAAAAATAAATAAATGAAAAGAATGAAAAAGTTGTATGAACGAATGAGAATTGAGCTTGCTTTTAAAAAAAAATATAATTTCTTTTATTTATGATTTTTGAGAGCTTTTGCAATGGAATGGTATTATCTTTTATTTAATTAAATTTTTTGGGAGTTTTCTCACACAGAGAGGATTAGTGTTACAGAGTTGCACAAGTTTATGGATTATGTATTTTTGAATCTGGGGCAAATATTTTTCAATCTTTTGCTATAATTTTGAGGAGAGTTCTAGAAAGGGATTTTTAATCTTTTACTGGTTATTCTGGAGTCTTCTAAAAAAAGAATCGGATTCGAGTTCGAGCATGGAATTTTGCAGAGGAGATTTCGAAGCCGGAACGAGACACTCTGCATAGAGGCCATCGGATTCAGGCAGGCAACATCAGATTTTCGAGAGTGCAGGACTCCAGGTTCCACTCTCTTCTCTTAATTGTTTTGAATCTGTAAAAGGAATAGAGATGTGTTTTAGAATCAATCTTTGCTTATAAAATAAAATCCTCCTGTGAATTAGATTTAAAATGATTTCTTTGAGATAAGAAAATGAATAAACAAAGGCCTTCTTGGAAAGGAAGATTCTTTTTGAAATAGGAAATCATGTTTTGCAAACAAACAGAAACTCTGTCGATTTCCATTTGAATATGCCATTTTCTCTCTATTATTTTACTATGGAAAAGATCCACCTTAATATTTAATAGTTTTGAAATATTATTTTTGATAATCATTAATATATATTTTAAATTTATGTCTTTCTATATTTTGCATAGAAAATTGTGTTCTCTTTGTTTAAATAAATAAATATATATATTTTTTTTGTTATTGATATTGTGTTTGTTTTTGTTAAACTTAAAATCGTAATTCGTTCCAAGGTTTAATTTCAAAAATTCATTGGAATTAGGTTTTCATTTTTCATGTTTCGAATATAAAATGGTAATGAATAAAATAAAATTTTGAATCTTAATTGGAATAAAATTTAAACTAAAATAAAATGAAATTTAAAAGTTTATTTTATGGGTCAAGGGGAAGGATGGCGGAGGCCGTACCTCCCCCTCTCCCCATGCCGCGGACGGCTAGCACAACAGCCCGTAGACTGCTGTGCGCAGCAGTCCATGGACTCTCGCGCACAGTAGTCCTACAGACTGTTGTGCAGTCTGTCGTCGGTAGTACTGGCCACACAGCTCTGATGTATGAGGTTTTTAAAAAGTTTTTTTTATATTATATATTTTTTATATATATATAAATTTATTAATATATTTTTAAATATATTTATTTTATTAACTATTATAATTATAATTTATTTTATTTAAAAATGTAAATTATAATTATTTTATTTAATATTAGTTTATTTTAAAATGTGATTATAATTATTTATTTTAGTATTAATTTTATTACATTTTAAAAAAAAA
>VDFB02223409.1:0-12178 GCA_007258455.2 Sequoia sempervirens
AAAAAACTCAAAAGACACTAACAGGGTAAGCCTCCATGTACAACATATAAAGCCACATGATAAATTGCATTAAGCAAGACATACTCCATCCTACACAAAATCCTCACAACGAATCTATTTTTGAGTGCAAGGCTAAACCCAAACATCAAATAGATCATACGAGCAATAGTTCACAAAGAACCAAAAGTGAAGGCCAATAATAAAGCAACACCCTTCTTTCCCTTTCTCTGGAAGACTGATAAATCACTAAAACAAGGGTTTCCCAACAAGGTGGCAACAAAACTTGATCTCAAAATCAAAACCAACCATAACCATCTCAAAACTAAACATCAGTGTCAACAATCGTAAAAACAACCAACTCTAAACTCAAGCTTCTAATATACATCAAGCTCACTCTTAATCAATTTCCACGTCAATCTAAAATAAATTATAAAAAAAAAAAATCTTTTAAACTTATTCTTTCTTTCCCCTTTTCTAACCTCACATATCTTATTCAAGAATACCAATAAAAATATAAATAAATAAATATATATATATATATGTATATATATATATAAAAGAGTATATATATAAGTATTCATTAATTATCATGTTTATATATATTTATAATGTTATAAACAAGAATATGTCGAGAAAAATAAAAAAATGTAAATATTCATGAGTGCTGATTCATTTATTGAATGAGTAATTGAAGAACTAAATATATTTATATATACAACCCAATGAGAGGAGCTCCATGTCAAGTCACAAGTAATCGATTTATTCCTACAACTGTTAGTCTAACATATATATATATATATATGACTAAATACTCATGGTAACTCACAATCAAATATTATTTAACTGTTATAACAGCCAGAAAACCAACGCATGCACGACATATACACCATCAATCATATATATTAAACAATGGAGGAATCTAAAGACGAGGTCACTGGCTCAAGAATGCTTGTAGACTATTGGTTCCACTGTAGTTCACTTTATTCTGTATTGGACTCAATCATTCTAACTATGCCTCAGATAACCATTTGGCCAATACCACCTACAGGAATCAATTCAAGTACAAATGAAACTCATTAAATATCAAATCGAATCTCTCCTCTAACTTTGATACATAAATAAACTTCTAAGCCGTTTGGAGTAGGCACTTCAGCTAAGACAGATTGTTAATGAATCAGGGAGATTATTTAAACCTCAACAACATTCCATTTTCAAGCGCCACAGATGTGACAAGTTGCCAAAGGAATCAGAAAGGTAATTTTAAACCTCTACAGACTTCAATGTTCTAGCATAGCATCTGTGAGATATTTCAATGTGGAAGGAAGTTATTTAATTCTATATACTCTACCACATTCAAGTACTGTCGCTGTGACAGATTGCAATGGAATCAGAGAGGTTATTTAAACGTCCACTCCTTCTATGTTCAAGTGTATCTGTTGTGTTAGATTGTCAGCAGAGGTTATGTAATTCTTAAAACTTCCTAATATGTTCAAGTGTCGGCGCCATACAAGCCTCCATTATGGCGAGTTACCCTTGGGAAAGTCAAAACCTATCAAAGAATTGACATAGTTTCATGGGTCGTATGATGCCATAAGAAGTAATAAGTTTCAAATTTCACTTAAACTAACTCTACCAAGGTACTTAATTACAACCCTCAATATGGCGCGGCTGAGCATGGTTAAGAGTCTCACGTTAGGAGCAAATTAAGCTTTTAACTTAAGGGAATTTCTCAGATAGAGAATACGCGCGCACCGCTGAACTAACAGACCCCCAATGATCATTCCGATTGGATAGAACCCAAATCAATATAACTTCCACGAAACAGAAAAAGAACAAGGCGTCATCGGTCAAATCATTAAGTGATTTCAAGTTTCCCTATCACAAAAGCTCAGAGACTAAAAATCACTGACTTGACAGACTCGGGCAAGTTTAATTTCAATTACAAGGCATTCAATGCAGGAGGAAACATGACATTTCTTTCACCTATCTTAGATAGACCCAGAAAAAGTATTGAGTCTCTACAAGACACCTCCAGACGTCGGTCCTAAACTTAGGCTTCAAATAAATCATTCTCATATAAAAATCTCGAAACTTGCAGTTGGCAGATAAGAACCAAAAGAATGTTGATAACACTCGGTCAGCCATGGATCAAGGACAGAGTAAATAAAGGAAAAGAACATTTAAATTGATAGAGAATGATCATCCAATTGATACTCATGAAGAGGGGAATCGATGTGTTGCAGCCAATTCAAGTTTATTGTAGACATCAAGTGGTTTACTTGCAATAACTCGTACGGTGTCAATCTAAAGTATTTAGAAATAAAGAGCCATTGCAACCACAACTAGGAGCATACCATGTATACCTTTTTCCTTTAACACTTATTTTAAATGGATTTCATTTACTCCTTCCCTGAATCTACAGAAACAAATTGGCGAATGAAAACCCATGAATTGCAAAACGTGAACAGAGAAATTAAGTCTTCAAGGGATCTACTCTCAATCTTTACAAGCTTGTTTTAACACCATCTAATTGGTTCATCCTCTATTTTCTGATAATCCATTGATGCTTAAACAATATGAAGGAAGAGAGTTAACCTTTAAAGATTCGACAACTAACAGATTAAGGAGCAACGCATACAGGGGCAATCTTAATGGAGTAAAGATTATACAGGATGACGGTGTATTGTTCTTAATCGGCCCCCAAAAGTGGAATGCAATATACCGCAGAAGCTAAAAGAGCTTAATTAGTTCGGCCAAGCAAGACAAGGAAGGCAAGGCCGTGACTTAGGAATCATTTGCCCAATAAATAAAAATTAAGATCTACAGACAATGCTACCATTTGTTCGTATCCAATATTACCAGTAAAAGTTCTCTAGCATTTTAACTGAAAAGGAAAGAAGCTTAAAGGTTATAAAAGAACCTGGATATTCCTGCAAAACTGAAGAAGCTTGCTACAATTCAGTATTTCTGCCTTCCCTATAGTTTCCACCTTCCGAACCTCTGAGATCAATTCCTATTCAAAATCAGCTCTACCAGAAAATATTCCCGTACACACTCTATAACCGAATTTTTGTTTGCCTCCCCTCCCAAAAATGCCCAAAAAGCTCCTGTGGAGTTATCTCCACTTCCATGAAATTAATCCTCCAGTACTTTTTGTTCCCTCCATTTCCGAGAATCTCCTCCACTTTCTATTGTCACCACTCTCTATGAGCTTTTTTTCTAGATATTTTAATATTCTCACAAAAAGAGATATTTTCACATGCACAAATGCTAATTGTCGCACTGACCCCCAAACTATCGGGCTAATCAATGATTCAAGAAAGTGGTCGACTTTTTTAGTTACATGAGGATCTTTTTCTATTTTCACATGCAATCGCCATAATTTTCCCCGAATGAATGCTCCACTAAAAGTATAACTTCCCATATTTTTCTCCACTAAAAGTGTAACCATCAGGTACTTCCTTACCCACTTCGGTTATCCATCTCTTTATTAATTTTGTCTTCATATTAAAATTATATTCTAAATAATTTGTTTATTTTTATATTATTATAACGTCTAATAATAAACAAGTATTTAATTATCACAATACCTATATAACTTCAATTAACTTTATGGTTAATATAATAATTAATCCAAATATTAATTGACCCAAAACCACGTTATTTAATTTATCCTTCATTCATATAAGAGCTTATCACGAAGCCTTTTAAATCCACTGATTCCTAGTTAACAAAACAATCAAACAAGGGCACTAATCAATCACATTATTCACAGCATGCTATCAAACAATTATCTCTAAAGGAGAGACCAAATCACATACGACTTCATGGTCAAGACGAAGTGTAGAGGGGGTATTACATTCTCCCCCCCTTAGATCCGACTTACTCCTGGAAGTCGCATGGTTAAACGAAGCATTCACAATTATAAGATTCATCAAAAGTCAAGTAATCGAAGATGAAAATGACTAACGACATGTCATCACAAGTTAAACATTATAATCATGATATCAACACTACAACACAATCCAAAAAGTGGAACAACCAAGACAATTGACAAAACATAAAAACCATACCGACTGGGTTACACAGAGGGGGTACATATTCTCGTCGAGGATGATGGAAAAGTTGGGAAACCTTCTTGTCAACTCTATTTTTCCACATTATTCCCATTGGGTTTCATGAGGCTCACCCAATCGTGCCAGAGTAGGTGGAATCGATGCTTACTACCTACAATCCTGCATAAAAGTAAATGTTGTGTACAAGATATATATCAAATCAACCTAGTGTTAGAGGGAATCGTCATGTCGTATGCCTCTCATGAATGAGTGATACAACATCATCCTTCTAACACTCTACAATTAGTGATACATCATAAACAATCATCAATAACAATTACTAATCAGATGCTATGATAGTATTAAATCCACATGTTAAACATAACCAATTAATTACCTTCATCATCAAGATTAGAAGCCGACTACCTGAAAATCATAAACTAAGATGGAAACATAACACATTAGCACTAGTTATTCATGCTAATTCATTGCCAAGATACACATTTCTGGTTAAACTTCATCATTTAAACATCATGTACTACATTCTATTCATTACTCAATGCAAAATCTCACAATATATGTGTCACAAGATCATAATTTATGGCCTTTTCAGAAATAGAAACATAATTATCACTTCAAAACACACATAATTCAGATTTAAGACACATTCACCGCATACACACTCAAATTCACTTCACAATAGAAACACCACAAAGCAACTCAAGGGTAACACAAGAGTTCCAAAATGCATTTCCAGTAGGAAGGATATTGGTGCATTGAGCACTACACCGAGGGTCCTATCCATTCCACTGGATTTCTGCACCATTGGACCTACATCACCCAGAGACAAACTAGGGCAACCAAGTACAAACTACACAAACAGACTGACACACCCTTACGAGTACGAGCAGCTAGGTCAACACAATGGGCTCATAGTGCCCCAGTGTATGAACCTACACTCTGATACCAAGCTGTAATGCCCCGCCAAGCAACCCCAAAGGATACTAATACATCTAATATTTATGGCACCAATTTTCTTTAAAAAGTACTAATATACATCAGAATAATCATATATCACATGAAATGAAACTAAACATGAACTACATATAACAAATCCAGTGGGTTTACATGACTGCATTACCTTTCACAACAACATCATTACATCACCTGAAAGGTAAGTATACA
This sequence comes from Sequoia sempervirens, assembly GCA_007258455.2. Classification (NCBI taxonomy): domain Eukaryota; kingdom Viridiplantae; phylum Streptophyta; class Pinopsida; order Cupressales; family Cupressaceae; genus Sequoia; species Sequoia sempervirens. The sequence continues at coordinate 5,241 of VDFB02223409.1, forward strand.
CCAATAACCATAAGATAATATGAACATGGACAATACATTAATCAAGGATTACAATATTACAATGTTGCTTCCCAACATGAATGGGGAAGATACAATAAAATGGAATGATACATTTGAAACGAAGGAGTACAAAGCTGCATTACTAGATCCAACTCTGGTTCAACTCAGGAGTCACTGCAAGGTACAACTTCGCACTTCTCGATCAACAACTGGGGACCCAATGGGGTGCATAGCATGTTCCACCCAACCACATGAACCCGAAGGCCCACCCCCCATGCTAAGAGATGACAAGAAGGACTCCAACAATAACCATAAAATAGAACAAGGATACAAGACTTCACAACAAGATCCACAATAACATAAGGCAATCTCAACACAAGATATAACCAACACAAGATGTGTCCAACATAAGGAATAACCAATAAAGCATCAACATACAAATGCCAACATGTACTTCCAAAGGCTCAAGAATAACATAGAGGGAAACAAAGCATACTTGGTTGTTTAAGGAAGAGTGTCATCGCAATGTTGCATGGGTTACCCTGGCGAATCTTCCTAGGCCCCGACCCCCAACTTGGGTTACCCTAGTGACCTCTTATGAAACCCAGCCCCACATGCAATCCAATGTGGCATCAATTATCTTTCATAAGGACAAGACAATGATTTTTCCATTCTAGGCCTTCTCAACTCATCTCAAGCCCATACAAGCACTTGAGCCATGAGTGAGGCATTCACTTATATCTTGTTAATGTGTGATTTTATCCAAAACCCCTAATTAAATATTAATGTTTTCACTTGATTAATAAACTTCCAATGAGTTACCCTGGGACCTCTTCCAGGTCTCAGCCCCCATTGAAAGCCACTCCCCTTATGAACAACAAAACTCAAAAGACACTATCAGGGTAAGCCCCCATGCACAACATATAAAGCCACATGATAAATTGCATTAAGCAAGGCATACACCATCCTACACAAAATCTTCATAACAAAACTATTTTCAAGTGCAAGGCTAAACCCATAACATCAAATAGATCATACGAACAATAGTTCACAAAGAACCAAAAGTGATGGCCAGCCAATTAAGCAACACCCTTCTTTCCCTTTCTCTGGAAGACTGATAAATCACTAAAACAAGGGTTTCCCAACAAGGTGGCAACAAAACTTGATCTCAAAATCAAAACCAACCATAACCATCTCAAAACTAAACATCAGTGTCAACAATCGTAAAAACAACCAACTCTAAACTCAAGCTTCTAATATACATCAAGCTCACTCTTAATCAATTTCCACGTCAATCTAAAATAAATTATAAAAAAAAAAAATCTTTTAAACTTATTCTTTCTTTCCCCTTTTCTAACCTCACATATCTTATTCAAGAATACCTAATAAAATATAAATATATATATATGTATATATATATATAAAAGTATATATATATAAGCATTCATTAATTATCATGTTTATATATATTTATAATGTTATAAACAAGAATATGTCGAGAAAAATAAAAATGTAAATATTCATGAGTGTTGATTCATTTATTGAATGAGTAATTCGAAGAACTAAATATATTTATATATATCCCAATGAGACGAGCTCCATGTCAAGTCACAAGTAATCGATTTATTCCTACAACTGTTAGTCTAACATATATATATATATATGACTAAATACTCACGGTAACTCATAGTCAAATATTTTGTAACTGTTATAACAACCAAAAAACCAATGCATGCACGACATATACACCACCAATCATATATATTAAACAATGGAGGAATCTAAAGACGAGGTCATTGGCTCAAGATTGCTTGCAGACTATTGGTTCCACTGTAGTTCACTTTATTCTGTATTGGACTCAATCATTCTAACTATGCCTCAGATAACCATTTGGCCAACACCACCTACAGGAATCAATTCAAGTTACAAATGAAACTCATTAAATATCAAATCGAAGCTCTCCTCTAACTTCGATACATAAATATACTTCTAAGCTATTTGGAGTAGGCACTTCAGGTAAGACAGATTGTTAATGAATCAGGGAGATTATTTAAACCTCAACAACACTCCATTTTCAAGCGCCACAGATGTGACAAGTTGCCAAAGGAATCAGAAAAGTAATTTTAAACATCTACAGACTTCAATGTTCTAGCATAGCATCTGTGAAAGATTTCAATGTGGAAGGAAGTTATTTAATTCTATACACTCTACCATATTCAAGTACTGCTGCTAGGACAGATTGCAATGGAATCAGAGAGGTTATTTAAATGTCCACTCCTATGTTCAAGTGTAGCTGTTGTGTTAGATTGTCAGTAGAGGTTATGTAATTCTTAAAACTTCCTGATATGTTCAAGTGTCGGCGCCATACAAGCCTCCATTATGGCGAGTTACCCTTGGAAAAGTCAAAACCTATCAGAGAATTGACACAGTTTGATGGGTTGTATGACGCCATAAGAAGTAATAAGTTTCAAATTTCACTTAAACTAACTCTACCAGGGTACTTAATTACAACCCTCAATATGGCGCGGCTGAGCATGGTTAAGAGTCTCACATTAGGAGTAAATTAAGCTTTTAACTTAAGTGAATTCCTCAGATAGAGAATACACGCGCACCGCTGAACTAACAGACCCCCAATGATCATTCTGATTGGATAGAACCCAAATCAATATAACTTCCATGAAACCGAAAAAGAACAAGGCGTCATCGGTCAAATCATTAAGTGATTTCAAGTTTCCCTATCACAAAAGCTCAGAGACTAAAAATCACTAACTTGACAGACTCGGGCAAGTTTAATTTCAATTACAAGGCATTCAATGTAGGAGGAAACATGACATTTCTTTCACCTATCTTAGATAGACCTGGAAAAAGTATTGAGTCTCTACAAGACACCTCCAGACATCAGTCCTAAACTTGGGCTTCAAATAAATCATTCTCATATAAAAATCTTGAAACTTGCAGTTGGCAGATAAGAACCAAAAGAATGTTGATAACACTCGGTCAGCCATGGATCAAGGATGGAGTAAATAAAGGAAAAGAACATTTAAATTAATAGAGAATGATCATCCAATTGATACTCACGAAGAGGGGAATCGATGTGTTGTAGCTAATTCAAGTTTATTGCAAACATCAAGTGGTTTACTTGTAATAACTCGTACGGTGTCAATCTAAATTATTTAGAAATAAAGAGCCATCACAACCACAACTAGGAGCGGACCATGTATACCTTTTTCCTTTAACACTTATTTTAAATGGATTTCATTTACTCCTTCCCTAAATCTATAGAAACAAATTGGCGAATGAAAACCCATGAATTGCGAAACGTGAACAGAGAAATTAAGTCTTCAACGGATCTACTCTCAATCTTTACAAGCTTGTTTTAACACCATCTAATCGGTTCATCCTCTATTTTCTAATAATCCATTGATGCTTAAACAATATGAAGGAAGAGAGTTAACCTTTAAAGATTTGACAACTAACAAATTAAGGAGCAACGCATACAGGGGCAATGTTAATGGAGTAAAGATTATACAGGACGACGGTGTATTGTTCTTAATCAGCCCCCAAAAGTGGAATGCAATATACCGTAGAAGCTAAAAGAGCTTAATTAGTTCAGCCAAGCAAGACAAGGAAGGCAAGGCCGCGACTTAGGAATCATTTGCCCAATAAATAAAAATTAAGATCTACAGACAATGCTACCATTTGTTCGTATCCAATATTACCAGTAAAAGTTCTCTAGCATTTTAACTAAAAAGGAAAGAAGCTTAAAGGTTATAAAAGAACCTAGATATTCCTACAAAACTGAAGAAGCTTGCTACAATTCAGTATTTCTGCCTTCCCTATAGTTTCCACCTTCTGAACCTCTGAGATCAATTCCTATTCAAAATCAGCTCTCCCAGAAAAATTCCCGTACACACTCCATAACTGAATTTTTGTTTGCCTCCCCTCCCAAAAATGCCCAAAAAGCTCCTATGGAGTTATCTCCACTTCCATGAAATTAATCCTCCACTACTTTTTGTTCCCTCCATTTCCGAGAATCTCCTCCACTTTCTGTTGTCACCGACCCCTCTATGAGCTTTTTTTGAGATATTTTTAATATTTGCCACAAAAGAGATATTTTCATGCAGTAAATGCCAATTGTCACAGACCAGTCGCCCCCCAAATTATCAGTTAATCACGCATTCAAAAGAAAGCAGTCAAATTTTAGTTACAAGAGGATCTTTTTCTGTTTTCACATGCAATCACCATAATTTTCCCCAAATGAATGCTCCACTAAAAGTGTAACTTCCCATATTTTCTCCACTAAAAGTGTAACCATCAGGTACTTCCTTACCCACTTCGGTTATCCATCTCTTTATTAATTTTGTCTTCATATTAAAAATTATATTTTAAATAATTTGTTTATTTTTATATTATTATAACGTCTAATAATATACAAGTATTTGAATTATCATTACCTATATAACTTCAATTAACTTTATGATAATATGGTCAATTAATCCAGTCACACCTGACCCAAAACCACATTATTTAATTTATCCTTCATTCATATAAAAGTTTATCACTAAGCCTTTTATATCTACTCCATTCTTGGTTAACAAAAACAATCCCAAACAAGGGCACTTAATCAATCACATTTATCTTATTGTGCATGCTATCAAACAATTATCTCTAAAGGAGAGACCAAATCACATGTTTTAATTTCATGGTCAAGAGACTTAAGTGTGAGGGGGTATTACATAATATAAAAATGACCTACTTTAAACATATACAAGTGTAAAAGTGAAGCTAATTGTAACCATTTTTTCTTTTACCTTCTTGTAGTTTTATTTCGATGGAGAGTGAGCAAGAATGTCGAGCGTACAACCATATGTGCCTCTGAGACTAGACAACCTATGAAAGGAGGTGTCATGAGGTTATTTACAGCATCCTATGAGTGAATTCTTTTGTTCCTTAGCTTTTTTTTTACATATTTATTTTATGTTTTTATGCATTTCTAGATAGATATAGGACCTTAGAATAAAAATTCGCAAAGTGTTACTTTTTTTCACAAAGTGTCCCACTTTTTTGTGAAATATCCTAGAAAAGGAATAAAGTGTCTAGGAACCTTAGAAAAGTACCCTAGAGAAACTTTAGCACACTTTTTGACTATTGATGTATAGATTTAATATTTTTATAATGCTTATAAGTGATATTTTTGCTTTTTTTTGTTATATTCCTTTGTGATCACAACAGTGTCTCAATGACAAACTATTTTGTCGCTTACGAGACCTCATCATAACACTATCAAAGGAGCATAGACAAACCTTGTAGGCCACTAGAATATATTGGGCATACCTCATACCATCGATGAGATACCATGATGCCATGCTCATGACATTAGTAAAGATATGGGATGCAAACACCTACACCATTCGTCTACCAATCAATGAGATGATGATCACCTTGAAGTACATGCATTGCATTCTTCAAGTTCCCATTTGAGGTGAGACATTTCATTTCGTAGAGGAGTGAACATATGGGAAGATATGAGTGGATGTATGGTACTACCTTGGAGGACCAATTTGAGATGAGATCATGGAGCCACGTGTCGAGCTATAGTGGTTGCTCTATGCATGATCACCACTTGTGAGATGAATTATGATATTCACCGTAGCACTATTACTAGTCCCAGATGGCAAGGGAGCACACCTAAATGGAGGCCTAGTTCATATGATATAGGAGATGGAGAATCATCAGATCAGCTATGCATGGGGTTGCAACATGCTTGCACATTTCTACTATGATTTAGGATGATTCATGTATCACAAGTTTGAGAGCATGGTACATTGTACACTTCTATAGGTTTGGTTCCTATAGCATATCACATGCACCAAGTCGACAGGATTTTCGTCTATATGTGCCTTGGGATATCCATGCTCATTTATCTATCCATTGAGATAGGTGTGGTAGCATGGAGATTTGCACTTTTGGAGAGTCTGATTTGACTACCTAGATTAGGAGGAGATCTTTTGTAGACCTTACTAGCTGATACCACAGTGGCCAAATGAGACCCGACAATTGAGGAGGATGCAAAGGGATAGGTTTCTACTATGGAGGCACAATTACATAGTAAGACCATTTTACTATGATCATTTCATGAGATAGTTTGGACAGGTACAGGTTCCACTAGTAGCACGACCATTTTGTTGAAAAATAAGGTGTTTTCTTAGCTTAATACTCTGTAAAACTTTAATATTGTTGATCTAAGTAAGCTTTTTCTTTGTTACATATATTCTTTGTGGGTGATTAGCTTGATTGATCCATTTTACTGTTGTATAATGTAGACAGAAATTGATAGAAGAACTAGATAGGATATTAGAAAGATTACACAAGATATAATGTGGACAAACCCTTTCGGGAAAAAAATCCACCAAGAAGTATTCTATTATTCAATCTCTAAAATACAATAGCTTCAATTATTTCTTGAGAATGCTTCTTTTGTCTTTACCAATATTCTTCACACTTGCAAATAACAATTATGAAAAATCTCTTCAACTTGAATGAGATATAGAGGCAATAAGCAATCTTGTAATCTCCAAAGGATGACAATTACAATGCCCAACCTCAAGCCCTAGAAAAGGTATAGCATATTGCTTCAAGTTGAGTTATTCTATGAAGACTAAAGCTTACAACATGTGCTTCATGCATTTTGGCATCCCAAACTAAAGCTACAACTAATCCTTCTCTTTGGTGATAATTCCAAAGCTCTTCCTCAAAGTTGGCTCCCATAAGTAATCCTACTTAACCGAGCCTTCAAAAATATCTTATCTTGCAAGAGAGGTAAATCCAAGAAAGAATCTTGGGCACCCAAGTTGGCTCCAAGTGATTTCTAGTTAACTGAAACATATACTCAACACCATTCATGCAAGAATGGTCATCCCCTATTAACTAGAGGTAGT
>VDFB02223410.1:0-16263 GCA_007258455.2 Sequoia sempervirens
GACTTGCTCAATGGCCTCTTGGCATAGCTTACATGTGAGCTCTGAGTGTGATGAATCATGGAGTCGACACCAATTTGGGAGCAGCAATATCTCCAAATCCACTTGGTATTTCAACTCAGTCCAATCCCTCACTAGTCTCGAGACGAGCTGGTCATATCTTTCCACCAGTGGGTCCTCATCATCATTTGGGAAGGAAGGTGAATAGTAGACAGCTGTGGCAAGTGGTTGCTCCCGCTCCTCCAAATCTGCATTTTCAGATGCTTGATCATTTTCATTCGTGAAGGAGAGGTCCTCTAATATAATCTCGCTTATTTCTTTTCCATCATTCTCTATTGTCCCAAGGCTGTCAACCTTTTCCTCTTTATGATTTTCAACATCTTCATTTGCTGCCCCAACATACACTACTGCAAACTCTTTTGATTCATCTTCAACTGCCAATCCGTCTTCTAGAGCAGGGGACTGCTTTTCTTCAATGGAGGAACAAATTTCTGATCTATTTCTAGCTGATTGTTCATCAAGGCCGCTTGTTGTCCTAAGGAAATTATCCTCTTCCTTTTGGATCTGATCCTCTATGTCTGCTATCCCAGCACTAGCCTGTGTCATATTTCTTGATTCATCTGTGGTGTGTTGTCCTCGAGCTTCCAACAACTTTCCCACCTCATGGCATGAGTCCCCTTTACTAGGAGATGGCTGCTCCAACTTGTTCACATGATCCTTGACTTGGGTGATGACATTTGTGCATGATGAGCAAGTGAATTCAGAGTGGGGTGCATTGTGAAATCTGCACCAACTTGACATCAATATTTCCTCCAATCTTGGTCCATCCTTGCTGCTCAAATGTTCCTGGATCAGCTCCTTGAATGCCTTGGCTACCATGGTTGTCAATTCTTCCTCCGAGTCTGCAAGGGTTAAAGGCTGATATATTTCCCAAAAGGGAATTTCTCCCTGCAAGACCTCAATTTTGTCCAAGAATGTTAGACACCCCAATTCACTATGCCTTTAAGTGCAATGGATCCGACATCTATCTGCCAACGCAAATTGCTACAATGGCTTCTTCAGTCTCTTGTTCAAATTTGTATGCAGCTGAGTGATGTCAATTTGTGCATGCTGCTCCATTTTGACTCAGCTTCTTTTGCCTTCAAATTTTTTTAATTTTTAGCATTGAAAGAGATCTCCTTATCTCAGATTTCTTCTTTGCAAGTGCTCCTTTCGATTTCCAACTTTTAGCTTTGTAGCCTCAACATGTCATGCCCTCCTTCTAGCGCCAGTTTTGTTCATGTGTTTTTTATGCACTTTTCAACACAGGCAGTGCGTAGGTGCACTACCTCTCTTGAAAGACAATCTTCCACAATCAAATTGTAGAACACTATCCCAAGGTCTCTAATGTCAGGTCTTGACAGTGCTTGGAATATCTCAGTTGTTTGATGTGATTTGCTGGAATCACAAGGCGGACTTACGGATGAGTTACAAAGTGGGGAAGTTGGGTTTGCAAATGCAGTTTCAAAGTGTTGAAAGTGAATGAACAGTGGCTGTCCACTCAAAACAGCAAGCTGAAACTCATCAAGTTCATCTGATTTGGCTTCATGGTGATGCTTTAGATTTCTCTAACAAGGATTAAAAAACAACAAAAGGAGAAGGGTTAAGCGTATTCTAATCTAAACTCTGAATGAATAGTAACAATGGTGTTTGAGGTAAAGTGGAAGGCGGAGCTTCCTAAAAGTGAGTTTGTTTGACCAAGGAGAAACCTACATTACCCACAAAACCCGGTCACAATCTTCTAAGGCGCAATTTTCACATCACATACACATCATGTACACCTGGTGAACTAAGTTGCAACAATGAGAAGAGGCTCATACTAGCTTTTGGTGATTCATCATCAATGAACCACAAAAAGCGTAATTTGGAAGTTCATCAAATACTAAAACAGCAAACACCATCACCACTCCCATTTAAGAAACTAACACTAAAACTAACATGGAAGGTGAACCATGCATACATATAGAGAAAACTCAAAAGGAACACCCATAAATCATACAATGTTTTTTTCTATTATTTGCCGGAGATATCTTCATCAATTCTCAACTCTTACAAATGAGGCGGCCCATTTTATAGTTTACCTAAACCGTGAATGGCTAGGATTCCAATTACATGAATAGCAGATTCAATTACATTAGGGTTTCACCTACCCACAATATTCAACAATTTAAATACATTCCTTATATTTTCCCTGTTTTGTCATCTAGTGCCAGTTACTGTAGCAATTTTGTTATTTAGCTGATTTCCCTTTTCACTGTAGCTAAAACTGCCTAAAAGTTGTCTTTTGCTTGATGTGCTTGCAGTGTTCTTCCTTTGATCAAATGAGTCCATCGACGATTGGCATCATGAAATATGCTACCCAATTTTTTTGATGAATTAACACAACATAACCAACAATAGTTAACTGGATTAGCGTTAGCCTCAAACTGAAAACTGAACTTGAAATGAAAACTACTCAACGTCAAGAATGTGCACTCAAGATCCCACTGAGGGCAAGGTGCTAACATATGACAGAGTGAAGAAATTTGAAATTATAAACTGATAGGCGGATAACCAGCCATGAAAAGCATTTCCACACTACCACCAAATAGTGGGGGGAAAAGATTACAATAAAAACAATTCATCCGCTGCGGCAGGCATCCACAGAGCTATGGGGATTCTCCACTATCAAAGTGGGTATAAGAGAGTTACAAAACAGATTGTCCACACTGGCGGTAAACCATCCAGGGGTAATTTAATGATAGAACAGTAAGTAATTGCAGAACTGAAAGATTGGTTGGATTAGTAATGCTTAATCTCAACCTTACACATTAAACTCTGTAGATTACAAATTACAATGATAAGGAATGAACCCTTAGATATGAAGTATGAACTTTTTCAATGATATAACACTCAAATACTAAAGTAAAAGACCAGAAACTGGAAATTGAAACAATCTGATATAAAAATCAGAATTCTGGAAATTCAACCAACAAACTGTGAATTCATGAAATGCTCATAAGTTGATCAATTTACCTCTGAATGATGAGATATCAGTTGCAAATGCTTCCTAGAAGTTTGGTGCCCAAGATGCATTCCAGAAACGAACACCAAAGATTCCAGATTATTTAGCACGAATCCCAATGCTCCTCTAAATGGTACGGCCTCCTTAGAAAATTGATTTTGCAAGTAAAAAATAAATACTTGAAATTAAATTCCAATTCTTTATGGAAGGTGGCGCCTTGTATCAACAATTGGTTTGCCAAAGTACCCAGAATGGAAATAAAATCACTCTAATAGATATGAACAAAAATCAGCTTCAGCTGTTGATAAACCAGGAAATCAAAACTGTGAAAATACTCCAAAAATTCTTCAATCTTGATGCTCAATCTGCTAGTCTAATGTTGAGAAGCAGCAATGTAGCCAACTAGGTGTTATATTGCAAACACGAAATTGGATGAAAGGCTAGGAGGTAGACATCCTCGAAGCAATATGTCAATTGTCATTTCGACAGCATAACTTTAGCATAATGTTCATAGATGAAATGCTGGAGCAAAGACCTTCAATAAATAAGAGCTCACAAACTCTTCAAATGCCTAAGAAGCAGATCAAAAGACACAAGAGACCCTTCAAATTCCCAAAAACCTTCAACTTCTCAAGGTGGCGTCCAAAATTGCATAATAAGAATTTTCACTTTATTTTAAAATTCACTTTTAGAAAAGTGGCGTCTATTTTCCCAAGGCATAATATTCATGATAAAAAATTATTAAAACTCTCCATGAAGGCGTCACCCTTCAAGGTCCCCTTTTTAAACACAACTTTAAGTTGTTCAACTAGGCCAAGGGGTCAACTGCATAATATAACCTTAATGCCTTATTTCAACATAAAAATTGCCTTCAGAAGTCAAATAAGAACTGCAATTAAATGCTCCAACTGGAAATGAAGTACTGAGAGCTGACAAACACCATATTGCTTAAAATAGAATTTACTATAAATAGTAAACTCACAGAAAATGCTAAGGAACCTCCAAACTAGAAACCCTAATTTTACCTCATTCATGCCTACAGGCTTCCGGGATAGGCGGATGAGTGTCACAACAGATTACTGAAGAGATGGGGACATTACAGTCCGCCCTCCTCGAAATTGCTTGTCCTCAAGCAACTGAAAAGATGGATGCAACAAAATCTGTTCTCCTTCCCACGTGGCATCTTCAATAGGTAAATTCCTCCATCTAACCAAGTATTCTTTAATTGTCCTTCTCCTCAAAGAACGCTCTCTAGTATCAAGTATTTCTTCAGGAATCAACACCAACTGACCTTCCTCATCCAATGGAGGTAATTCTGATGTAGCCACCACATTGTGTCCAATTTCCTTCTTGAGGCGTGACACATGAAAGACATTATGTACTTTGCTTTCAGCTGGGAGCTCCAGCTCATAAGCAACTTCACCAATCCTCTTAGTGATTTTGAAAGGACCATAAAAGCATGGCTTCAACTTTTCTGCACCACTTTTCTTGAGAGAAGATTGTCTATATGGCTGAAGCCTCAAATAGACCATGTCCCCAATTTCAAAAGACCTTTCAACACGCTGTTGATCAGCGTATAACTTATGCTGATTTTGAGCTTGTTGCAGATTTTCCTTGAGGGATTTCAATATGTCTTGGCTCTGTTGTAACATATCCAGTGCTTGTGGAGCTCTGCTATCACCAAACACTAAATCAACAAAATTAGTAGCCTCATAACCATAAAGAGCCATAAAAGGTGACATCTTAATTGACATGTGATAAGAAGAGTTATAACAATACTCTCCTAAATGAAGCCATTTAATCCAAGCTCTTTGTTGTCCTGAAACATAGTTTCTTAGGTAATCCTCTAACCATTTGTTCACGATTTCTGATTTCCCATCTGTTTGTGGGTGATAACTAGTGCTTGGAGTAAGCATTGTCCCACTCAATCTGAAGATCTCTTGCCAAAAAACACTTAGGAACTTGCTGTCCCTATCACTGACAATAGTTTTAGGCAACCCATGCAAACGGAAAACCTCTATGAAAAACAACTCAGCCACTTGAGTTGTTGTAAATGAAGTGGTGACAGCAAAGAAATGAGAAAATTTCGTTAATCTATCAACCACAACAAAAATACAATCACGTCCTTGCACTTTGGGCAACCCAGTGATGAAATCCATGGCAATACTTTCCCATTTCTGATTCGGAATGGGCAAGGGCTGTAGCAGACCAGCTGGATAGGAGTGTTCATTTTTATTTCTTTGACAAATTGGACACTCTCTAATGTAGTTCAAGACTTCTTCTTTTAACCCTTTCCAAGTGAATCTTTCACGAATCTGCTTATAAGTCTTGAAAATTCCTTGATGACCAGCAAGGGGAACATCATGAAAAGATTGTAGAATCTTCTTTTTAAGCTTAGATTCTTGTACTAAAAAGATTCTATCTTTATAATAAATTAACCCATCAACCAACTTATACCTTTCATCAACCAAATGACCTTCTAACAAGCTGGTTGCAAACTAATTTTTAACATAATCAGCAGCAATTAACTCCTTCCAATCTACTGATAACTCACAAAGTGACTGCAAATGAGGCCTTCTTAAAAGAGCATCAGCCACTATATTATTTTTTCCTTTGACATATTCAATGTCAAAGTCATATGCTTGGAGCTTACTTACCCACTTCTGCTGCCTTTCATTCAAATCCTTTTGGCGCATAAAATGTTTAAGACTATTATGGTTAGTCTTAACAACAAATTTACTTCCCACCAAGTACTGACAGAATTTAGACAAAGCATGCATGATGGCAAGCATCTCTTTGTCATAAATAGAGTAAGTTTTTTCTACCCCTCTCAACTTCCAACTCTCGAAGACAATAGGATGTTTGTCTTGCATTAGAATAGCTCCAACACCTTCACCTGAAGCATCACACTGTAATTCAAAAGATTTTGTAAAATACGGAAGAGCCAACACAGGACATGTACTCATGATTTGTTTAAACTTATCAAAAACTTCTTGTGCCTTTTTAGTCCAAAGAAAAGCTCCTTTCTTTGTAAGATCTGTGAGAGGTGCTGCTTGATGAGAATAACCTTTCACAAATCTTCTATAGAATCCACATAACCCCAAAAATCCTCTCAAATGAGAAATATTCTTTGGAGTTGGCCAATCAAGAATGGCCCTTATCTTTTCTGGATCCACTTTCACACCCTTTGAACTGATAATGTGGCCAAGATATAAGAGTTCTGTCAACCCGAACTCACACTTTGATTCTTTGGCGAACAAACATTCCACCTCTAAAATGCTAAGCACTTCTTCCAAATGCTTAAGGTGCTCTTCCCATGACTTACTAAATATGAGAATATCGTCGAAGAAGACGAGCACAAACTTCCTCAACTGCTGTCTAAAAATCTTGTTCATACAAGATTTAAATGTGGCTGGAGCATTTGTCAAACCAAAAGGCATGACAAGAAATTCAAAATTCCCAAAATGGCATCTAAACGTTGTCTTCTCTATATCCGCCTCCCTCATTCTGATTTGGTGATAGCCTGAACGAAGATCAATCTTTGAGAAGAACATGGCCCCATGGAGCTCATTAATAAGCTCATCAATCCTAGGGATTGGATATCTATTCTTGATGGTTTTCTGATTTAATGCGTGATAGTCAACACACATACACATTGTACCATCTTTCTTTTTGACCAGCACCATTGCAAAAGCAAAAGGACTTTTGCTTGGTCTAATGAAACCACTTTCCAACAACTCCTTGATGGCTTTTTCAATTTCATCTTTCTGCCTCTTTGGATAGCGGTAAGGTGTAGTCATGACAGGTTTTGCTCCCTCTTCTAACTCAATCACATGCTTAGAACCTCTTTCAGGAGGTCTTCCAGGAGGTAGGCTTCCAAAGACTTTGCTCTTCTTTGAAAGTAAGGCTTGAATATCAGGATGATATTGCCTTTTCTCCTCTACCGGATCAGCTGGTAGAACCATACATTCAGCAGCCCATTCAACCTGATCGTGGCGGATCAGCCTTTCCATCCTCTTCAAGGACACAATTCGAGGGCCTCCATTTGACATCCCTCTTAAAACAACCTTCCTTCCATTAGACTGAAATTTAAGCTCCATGGTTTGCAAATTTAATGTGATCTCACCAAGAGATCGCAGCCATTGTATGCCCAACACAACATCAGTGTCTCCAATTCCCACCACATAAAAATCATCTTTAATCTCATGATTCCCCAATTGCAAAGAGAGGTTAGGAATCTTCCTTGTGCAAGACATAGTAAAACCATCAGCAACCATTACCTTAAAACCATCAAATTCTTCAGTCTTCAAACCTTTTCTAGCAACTAGACCTTCATCAATAAAATTGTGAGTTGCTCCGGTATCAATTAGAGCAACTATCCTTTGTGAATTTACAACTCCATGAACCCTAAAAGATTCATTTTTTTGAAAACTTGATAGTTGTGCGAAAGCACTACCATCTCCCACCTCTTCGGACTTGTCTTCTGGAACTTCTTCACCTTCACTACTTGCTGATTCGTATTGCTGATCAGACGAATCAGATTCTGATCCATAATCAGAATAGCCCTCCATTCAATTTGCTTTGCCTCTTCCATAGCAACGGTGACCCTTAACCCAAGGATCACGGCAATTGTAACAAACTCCATCCTTTCTAAGTTGTTCTTTGAGCTCTTCTGACAGCCTTGGTGGAAACTTCTTGGGCAGATTTGAAGAAGGTTTTTTATCTTTCTTATGGCTGAATGGTTTTGAATGAAACTTAGGCCTTGGGGCTGCTAACTCCATGCTCCTAGCTTTCTTGATAGCTTCAGCTAATGTTGGTGGATCAAATGCTTTGACCCAACCCTTCAAAGGCTCCATTAAACCTTCAGGAAAAAGAACCACAAGTCTTCTTTCAGTAATGTTAGGCACCATTACTGACAACCTCTGAAAATCAGCCACATAGCTTTCTAAAGATCCTTGTTGTTTCAATTGTGCCAATTCTCTAAATCTCAATTCTGGATCTTTGGTGTCAAATCTTTCAATCAACTTATTGGTAAACTCTCCATATGTGCGAACGAGGTTATGGCCAAGAGTGACCAAACCATGAGTCCACCATTCATGAGCTATCCCATCTAAATGCAAAGTAGCAAATTTGATAGCATCTTCTTCTGGCATGGGTCTGAGAGAGAGGTAGTTATCCAACTTCTGTACCCATGATCTGGTTGTACACTTATTACTACCATCAAAATGTTCCATAGTAATCTTTCCCAATGCTTGGTAGAAGTCATTTCTAGGTGCCATAGGACGTTGTTCAGTCCTTCCTCCATTTCTTCGGCTCCTTTGATTCATGAATTGGTCAAAGGACCAAGTACCTCTCAAATCAAGAGGTAAAGAAACGTACTCCATGTAAGCTTGACGTGCATCATCAGCAAAATTTGGAGTAGCTTCAACTGGTTGTTGCTCTTCCCTTGGTGTGAAAACGGGAAAAAGGGGTCTAGAGGATGACCCACTAGGAATTGCAGCATGCTGACCCACAATTTTGTCTCTTGTATTCACCTCAGGACTGCCACTATTGTTATTTCCATTAACTCCACTGCTTTCTCCAGTTGAGTTATTTTGGGGCTGAATGATATTATGAGCTGCTTGCTGGTCCAACTTGGACAATAATCGGGACATCATATCTATCATCCCATCAAACTTCTTCTCAACTCTGTCCCTCTCTTCATTATCTCTCCTTACAGTGTCTGACATTATTACAACTGTCTGTTCAACCACTTCCATTGAATTATCTGAACCTTCCACTGTTTTACCAAGATCTCTTAGAACTCCTAAGAAGGTCTCTGCGTCTGGAACGGGTGGAAACTGATGCTGATTTCTAGCCTGACTTCTGGTGTAAGGCCTAGTGTCTCTTTCACTCATCAGTTAACCAACTGAAAATTGCCACAGGATGGCAGGGTCTTCGGCTCTGATACCACTGAAATATGCTAACCAATTTTTTTGATGAATTAACACAACATAACCAGCAATAGTTAACTGGATTAGCGTTAGCCTCAAACTGAAAACTGAACTTGAAATGAAAACTACTCAACGTCAAGAATGTGCACTCAAGATCCCACTGAGGGCGAGGTGCTAACATATGACGGAGTGAAGAAATTTGAAATTATAAACTGATAGGCGGATAACCAGCCATAAAAAGCATTTCTACACTACCACCAAACAGTGGAGGGAAAAGATTACAATAAAAACAATTCATTCGCTGCGGCGGGCATCCACAGAGCTGTGGGGATTCTCCACTGTGAAAGTGGGTATAAGAGAGTTACAAAACAGATTGTCCACACTGGCGGTAAACCATTCAAGGGTAATTTAATGATAGAACAGTAAGTAATTGCAGAACTGAAAGATTGGTTGGATTAGTAATGCTTAATCTCAACCTTACACATTAAACTCTGCAGATTACAAATTACAATGATAAGGAATGAACCCTTAGATATGAAGTATGAACTTTTTCAATGATATAACACTCAAATACTAAAGTAAAAGACCAGAAACTGGAAATTGAAACAATCAGATATAAAAATTAGAATTCTGGAAATTCAACCAACAAACTGTGAATTCATGAAATGCTCATAAGTTGATCAATTTACCTCTGAATGATGAGATATCAGTTGCAAATGCTTCCTAGAAGTTTGGCGCCCAAGATGCATTCCAGAAATGAACACCAAAGATTCCAGATTATTTAGCACGAATCCCAATGCTCCTCTAAATGGTACGGCCTCCTTAGAAAATTGATTTTGCAAGTAAAAAATAAATACTTGGAATTAAATTCCAATTCTTTGTGGAAGGTGGCGCCTTGTATCAACAATTGGTTTGCCAAAGTACCCAGAACAGAAATAAAATCACTCTAATAGATATGAACAAAAATCAGCTTCAGCTGTTGATAAACCAGGAAATCAAAACTATGAAAATACTCCAAAAATTCTTCAATCTCGATGCTTAATCTGCTAGTCTGATGTTGAGAAGTAGCAATGTAGCCAACTAGGTGTTATATTGCAAACACGAAATTGGATGAAAGGCTAGGAGGTAGACATCCTCGAAGCAATATGTCAATTGTCATTTCGACAGCATAACTTTAGCATAATTTTCATAGATGAAATGCTGGAGCAAAGACCTTCAATAAATAAGAGCTCACAAACTCTTCAAATGCCTGAGAAGCAGATCAAAAGACACAGGAGACCCTTCAAATTCCCAAAAACCTTCAACTTCTCAAGGTGGCGTCCAAAATTGCATAATAAGAATTTTCACTTTATTTTAAAATTCACTTTTAGAAAAGTGGCGTCTATTTGCCCAAGGCATAATATTCATGATAAAAAATTATTAAAACTCTCCATGAAGGCGTCACCCTTCAAGGTCCCCTTTTTAAACACAACTTTAAGTTGTTCAACTAGGCCAAGGGGTCAACTGCATAATATAACCTTAATGCCTTATTTCAACATAAAAATTGCCTTCAGAAGTCAAATAAGAATTGCAATTAAATGCTCCAACTAGAAATGAAGTACTGAGAGCTGACAAACACCATATTGCTTAAAATAGAATTTACTATAAATAGTAAACTCACAGAAAATGCCAAGGAACCTCCGAACTGGAAACCCTAATTTTACCTCATTCATGCCTATAGGCTTCCGGGATAGGCGGATGAGTGTCACAACGGATTACTGAAGAGATGGGGACATTACACATCAATGGATTGGTGGCCCCTGATTCGGGCAGAAAGCTCCTTAGAAATCATCATCGTTTGGAAAAAGGTAGGACAACTCCCTCAATGGGCCTCTTCGATAGACCTACGGAAGGCTTCTTGACTCCTACAAACACAAAGTGTCGTAAGTGCATTTATACATGAGTTAAGGAAAATGTCAGTCAAACCTACAAATTCCCTGTTAGATCTATCCATGCATCATCAAAATATCTTGATATTCATATTTGGAGCTAATTGGGACCATAAACATTAATGTGTGCTTCAAGGGTGCGAGCGCCAGAGGGTGGAAAGACAGTGGAAGAAAGCCAGAAGGCAGATAGCGGACGGAAGCCAAAATAGCTAGGAAAAAGGCAGGCTCTCGGATGTTCAAAACAGCTGAGAAGGAGGCGGGCTCACGGATGTTCAAAACAGCTGGAAAGGAGGCAGGCTTCCGGATGTTAAAAATAGCCAGGAAGAAGGGAGGCTCCTGGATGTTCAAAACAGCCGGGAAGGAGACAGGCTCCCGGATGTTAAAAATAGCCAGGAAGAAGGGAGGCTCCTAGATGTTCAAAACAGCCAGGAAGAAGGGAGGCTCTTGGATGTTCAAAATAACTGGGAAGGACGCAGTTTCCCGGATGTTCAAAACAGTTGGGAAGGAGACAGGCTCCCGGAAACGGCCACGGAGGGCCTGGGTTCTAGAGGGTGGGAAGGAGATGGCCGCCAGATGTTCCAAACGGCCAAAGAGGGACGGACTCCCGGAAATGGCCACGGAGGACCCGAGTTCCGGAGGTTAGAAGGGAGGTGGCCGCCGGAAGTTCCAAAACGGCCACGGAGAGGCGGAGCCTCGGAAACGGCCACGGAGGGGCCGGGCTCCGAAGGCCAGAAGGGAGGTGGTCAGCCAAGTCTGGAAAACCATGGAGAGTAAGGGCCCGGCCACCTGAGGGGGCCTGCCTGAGGCCTGGGAAGTGAGGTGGTTTCCAGAAAGGTTCCAAAACGCACACCGAGGCGGGAGGCCCTGGAACCAAGACGGAGGGGGCTCTGCTCTTAGGAGGTTTGGCGGGAGGGACGGAAGTTCCAAAATGAAGAATGCAAGTGTGGAGCCTCGAACGGAAGATGGAGGGGGGAATGGAGTGGTGGAAGGAAGGAAATCGCCGCCCGGAAAGGCTTAAGCCCTAAACGCTACCTGAGGGCTCTGCCCGGGAGGCCGGAAGGGAGGTGGCCGCCAAAAGTTCCAAAACAGCAAAAGGGGGACGAAGCTCCGAAACCACTAAAATTTAACTAAATTTTGACGAAACCTTGGCAGTTCATTTAAGCACATCAAACACATCCCATATCCAAAAATGGGTGACCCCAAAGTCAAAAATGAGGAAACGAGAGCGACGGGGGTCCACAGATGTTTCCAAACAGCCAAGGAGGAAGGGAATTCCGGAGGGAAAGTTTCGAAACCATCAAAACTTAACCAAACTTTGACGAAACCTTGGCAGTTCATTTACGCACTTCAAACACATCCCAGATCCAGAAAAGGGTGACCTCAAAGTCAAAAATGAGGAAACGGGAGCGATGGGGGTCCACGGATGTTTCCAAACAGCCAAGGAGGAAGGGAATTCCAGAGGGAAAGTTCTGAAACCATCGAAACTTAACAGAACGTTGACAAAACCTTGGCAGTTTATTGAAACACCCCAAACATATCCCAAATCCACCAAAAAGTTGTCCCCAAAGCCAAAAATGTGGAAACTGGACCAACAGGGGTCCACGGATGTTTCTGAAACAGCCAAAGCAAGACAAAAGGCAAAAAGGGGATGGGGGACTTTATTTCTCCGCATATTTGAATACCCCAAGTAGGTGAATTTGGGTAGGGGAATTTGATCGTTTGATGGCACATGACCAATTTGGGCTTGGAAATGGGGCACGCAAAATAAGACAGGAGCAAAGCAGCCTGTTGGGAGCGAAAAAAAGGGGGTCCCTGCCTACAGCAGGGCGTGTGTGCAAAACATGCACAACACTACACATGCTTCTTCATAAATTTATCAAGATCAAGAAGAATCTCTTAATTCAACACAGTATCTATCTCATTCACTATGGTTTTCAATGAAAGTGAGCTTCAAAATTTATTGCAAGTGTGTTTTACAATTAAAATTGATTTTCAAATTCTTCATATGTTTCACAAATAAATGCAGAAAAAAATAACATTTTTTAGCCTACGTTCATTCACTCCTTTACTGATTCATTATTTTATGATCAGTAGATGCAAAGAACGTGTTTTTTTCTTTTAACAATGTTGCTGGAATCCATAGAATTAATTATATATTAAATTATTCATGTTACGCTTATAGGCTACATATAAATTTGTAGGTTGGACTTCTCATTGTGTTGTTCAACCTACACTTCTTTAGTTCATGAATTTTCATATACACTATTTTGGTCATGTTGTCACCCCAAACGGAAGGCTTGATATCACAACATGCCTGCTTAGGTAAAAGAGGTTTCTACACCCCATATACTATGAGGTCTTAGTTTCTTTTTCATGCGATGTGATTTTACTTGCAATCTTTATGTCCACTTGGAGGTTCAACTAGACATTGTGTTTTCCAACCTACATTGGCTTACATCATGGTTGATAGGAAATTTTGCACCTTTATTCCTTTCCTATTTCACTCCATTACTAATTCATTATTTTTCAATAGATATAAAAAACGTGTTATTATTTTGGCATTGTTGGTAGCAATGGATGCACATTTTTTTACATACAACGTTGTCATAAAAGGTTTTGGTTTCCCTCTAACCTTTCATCTCCATTAACGCATACACACACACCACAATCAATGTATCTTCCTAAAATAATACATCTGATGTTGCAACTATTGAAGTAATTACATACAATCATGCACGTTACACTCATACACCACATACAAAGTTGCAGGTTGAACCACTCATGATGTTGTTCAACCTACACTTTTTTATTTCATGAACTACAAGATGTGATTTTGTTGCTCCTGTTGACTCACCTGAAATGGAAGGCTCAATATCACAACATGACTTCGTAGGTAAAAGAGGTTTGTACAACCCATATACTCTAAACACTTAGTTATATTTTCATGCAGGGTTGCGAATTTACTTGTGGTCTTTATGTCCACTTGGAGGTTCAACTACACATTGTGTTTTCCAACCTACATTGGCTTACATCATGGTTGATAGGAAATTTTACAACTTTCTGAATTTCCTCATTCTCTCCATTATTGATTCATTTTTTTGTCAACAAATGCAACAAATGTGTTATAATTTTAGCGTTGCTAATAGTGATGGATGCACATTTTTTTACATAAAAGGTTATCATAAAAGGTTTTGGTTGCCCTCTAACCTTTCATCTCCATTAACACATACACATGTACCACAACCAACATATCTTCCAAAAATAATACATTTCCTATTGCAATTGTAGAATTAATTACATATTGTTATGCACGTTACACTTGTATGCCACATACAAAGTTGCGGGTTGAACCACTCATCGTGTGGTTCAACCTACACTTGTTTATTTCATGAATTGTCAGATGTGCTTTTGTTGCTCATGTTAAGTCGCCAAAAATGGAAGGTTGAATATTACAACATGCCTCAAGTAAAAGAGGTTTGTACACCCCATATACTTTGAAATCTTAGTTTTATTTACATTTGGGATTGTGAATTTACTTGCGGTCTTTATGTCCATTTGGAAGTTAAACTAGAAACTATGTTTTCCAACTTACATTGGCTCACATCATGGTTGATAGGAAATTTTACACCTTTATTCCTTTCCTAATTCACTTCATTACTGATTCATTATTTTGTCAACAAATGCAACAAACATGTTATTCTTTTTGCATTGTTAGTAGCAATGGATGCACATTTTTTTATATAAAACGTCATCATAAAAGGTTTTGGTTGCCCTCTAACCTTTCATCTCCACTAACACATGCACATGCTCCACAACCAACAACGTATTTTCCCAAAATAATACATTTGTTGTTGCAACTATAGAAGTAATTACATACTAGTATGCACATTAGACTCGTATGCTGCATACAAAGTTGCAGGTTGAACCACTCATTGTGTTCAACTTGCACTTTTTTATTTCATGAATTACTAGATGTGTTTTTTCTGCTCATGTTAACTCACCCCAAATGGAAGGCTCGATATCACATGTGTCCTTAGGTAAAAGAGGTTCTTACACCCCATATACTTTGAGCTCTTATTATATTTTCATGCGGGCTTGAAAATTTACTTGCGGTCTTTATGTCCACTTGGAGGTTCAAATACACACTATGTTTTCCAACCTACATTGGCTTACATCATGGTTGATAGGAAATTTTACACCTTTCTACCTTTCCTCATTCTCTCCATTACTGATTCATTATTTTGTCAACAGATGCAACAAACATGTTATCCTTTTGGCATTACTGGCAGCAATGGATGCACATTTTTTTACTTACAGGGTTATCATAAAAGTTTATGGTTTCCCTCTAACCTTTCATCTCCATTAACAAGTACACATGCACCACAACCAACGTATCTTCCTAAAATAATACATTTTTTGTTGCAAGTGTAGAAATAATGGCATATTGTTATGCATGTTACACTCATACGCCAGATACAAATTTGTAGGTTGAACCACTCATCGTGTTGTTCCTCAAACAACACAAGTTTACTTCAAAATTATGGTTGGTTTTCACAACATTCCTCTTCAGGGTAAGTGCACAAAGTTGAGTCCACGAAACGTGGAAGTTTTTTCCTTAACCAAAAAATTGAAATCGGCATTGAGCAAACGGGATCCCGATTTTAATAAACGGGATCCCAATTTTTAAAAATTGGGATCCCTTTATGGTTCGAGATCCCGAGCCTGAGACGAAACGGGATCCCGATTTTTAAAAATTGGGATTTCATTTCCCATCGGAATCCGAACCAATGGAAAAGGCACGGGATCCCGATTCTCACAAAACGGGATCCCAATTTCTAAAAAACGGGATCCCGATTTATATAAATCGGGATCCCATTTTTTAGAAATCAGGATCCCGTTTTGTATTGCTATTTATTTTTAAAAAAAAACACATTTCACTGCATGCTATTATTACAATTCTAGAGATAGAGGATGATTCATATAAAAATAAATATAATTAAATATTTGAGACATTTAATATATTATATTTAATATAATATATTAAATAATATAAATATTTAATATCATAAAATATAATATAAGATTACAATTAAGGATAAGTAATGTTACAATTTACTTGGGGTTTTACCGAGGATTAGGGCTTAAGATTCAATTAGGTTTGTAGTAAAGAAGTTGTAAGCCATACTAGGAATATATAATAAATATTAATATAATTATAATACAAATATAAAATTCAATTTTAAATATAATATAATATAGGAATACATTTAAGATTAGGTAAAGGTTATAATTTAATTAAGTTTCAATTAGGTTTGCAATTCAATTAGAATAAGGTTAGGGTGGGGATCATTTAGTATCTCTA
>VDFB02223411.1:0-15127 GCA_007258455.2 Sequoia sempervirens
TAAATATGTGGTCTTTGGCACTTCATTGATTTACTTTCATTATTGTAATAGCCTACCCACTGCATAAGTGGATGTGCTCTACTCACCCCACTAAACAAGTGGTTTACTTTCAGTAGTTCAATTTAATGTAATCCTTACCACCGTATGCTCTCACCTCACCCACATTGGGAGTTTGGTGATCAGAAAGTGGAAGGAAGTTGTTTATCATTACTTTATGTTTTGGAGCTAAAAAGTTTCACATAAAAAAAAAAAAAATAGGGGTGCTTATTACATTTTCAATCTTGTATGAACAAGGTATTCCATAATCAGCTTAGGAAGTTTGTTCTCATGTTTTTTGATGATATCTTGATCTTTAGCAAGACTTGGGAGGAGCATATGAGACATATTGATGAGGTATTGAACATTTTAGAGAGGGAATCACTATATGCCAAGGACAGTATATCTGAGTTTGGTTTGATAAAACTTCTTTACCTTGGCCACATTATTAGCTCCAAGGGTGTTAGAGTTGATCTAGAGAAGATCAAAGCAATTGTTGATTGGCCTCCACCCACGAATCTCTTATAGCTTAAAGGATTTCTTGGGTTATGTGGGTTTTACATAAGGTTTGTTAAGGTTTATTCACAAATAGCAACTCCACTTACAGATTTGACTAAGAAGGGGGCTTTCAGTTGGTCAGATGCAGCACAACGATGCTTTGATCAATTCAAATAGATTATGCGTACTTGCCCAATTTTAACTATTCCTAACTTCTCCAAATCTTTTGAGTTGGAGAATGATGCCCTAAGAGAGAGAATAGATGTTGTATTGATGCATAATAAGCATCTGAATGCTTTTGAGAGCTGGAAGTTAAGGGGGGTTGAAAGGAGTTATTCCATTTATGATAACGAGATGTCGGCCATTATGCATGCCTTGGCCAAATTTAGACCTTACCTGGTGGGAGGAAAGTTTATAGTAAAAACCAACCACAATAGTCTCAAATACTTCTTGAATCAGAGGGACCTAATGATAGATAGCAGAAATAGGTGAGTAGGCTCCACGCATATGACTTAAATATAGTTGTCGATACCCTATCCAGGAGACCCCATTTGTGTTCTTTAGTAGAGATTAATGCTGATTAGAGGGAATTGATTTCAGCATAGTATGTTATGGAGACTTGGGCTACAAGTATTATTGAGGGTACCATATAGGATGACAGGTATACGGTAATTAATGAGCTTATCATTTACAAGGGGAGAATTTATTTGGTACCACCTGTAATGTCCCCTTCTCGGCCTGATGTGTCGTTTCACGTTGACCCGTTGGCCCTGTGTCCAGGAGACAGTGAGGCGTGCTGAGGAGGGTGAAATTAGGGTTTCCTAGTTTGAGGAGGTTGTTGCTTGGAGTTGGGGTTTCTGACTGCGGATTCTTTCTGGGTTTTCAGAGAGCTTCGCAGTGGTGTGTTCAGTTCGGCATTCCGGGCTACTTCGTGAATTTACTATTTTTAGTAAATGCTATTTCTGGCAGTGGACAGTTTGGGTTCAGTTCAGTTGGATCACCTCTTCTGTTGTTTCAGCTGGCACTTCAATTCTTGGCCTTGGGCGCATTTTTTAGTGGAGAGATAAGTATTTTATTATAATATTATTATTTTAATATTATACCCCTTGGTCTAGCAGTGCAACTTTAAGTTGTTTTTAAAAAGGGGACTTTTGAGGGTCAAGGCGTCATAAGGAGTTATATTATATTTTAAATGTCAAATTTGAGATTATTAAATGGGACGCCCTTTTGTGAGATGAAGTTTATTTTAAAAAATGAAATATTTTATGGAGGAAAAGGGACGCCTTCTTTTGGTGGGAAATGAGTAATTTGAAAATTAGGGTTTTTGGGCGCCCTCTGGAAGTTTCTAGATGTTTCTCTCATTTCTATTTAAGCAGGCCTCAGCTCTTCATTTGGCATCTTCTGTCTACTACACCGTTATGCTGCTGGATTGTATTCAGGCACTCGCTTCGAGGAAAGCACACCTCCTAGCATTGGCTCATCTTCTTGCTTGAAAGATAGCAACTAGTTGAGAGGTTAGCTTGTATTAGGTTTGAATTGCATTTCTAGTTGAGTAATTGCATTGTTGGAGTTCTAGTTTACATTTTCTGTCATATTTTGATGTTGCTGAATGTCATTGAGGAATGTAAGAATCGCTCGTAGCTCATGAAATAAAAATGTTATCATTCTGGGTGTTGGATCTTTCAATCTGTTTATGAAGGGCGACCATGCTTGCCAATTTCCAGATTTTATTTATGTCTCTTTGATTTTATAAAGGAAATTCGCCCTTGCAGCTGGGCCGTACCATCTTGAGGTACATTGGAGTTGTGCAAAAATAAATAAGGCTTGTTTTGAGTGGTTTAGGGATTGTATCTTGGGCGCCTGCATCAGTATAGCAATCTGCATTTGATCTTTCGTCAATAGGATGTGTTTAGAGTGAGTTATATGCATTTTGATGAGTTTTCATGCTGCTGTTCTGTATCATTTCTGTCAAAAACAGTCACATCAGATTTGAGAAAGTTCATTGGTGTGTGAGGAGTTGATATTCAGTGCGCTTGGGAGTGTGAAAGGGAGTTCTTAATTTGATATAGCTTCGAAAGGATTCTAATCTTAAGATATTGACAAACTCTCTAATTTATTGTAAGCTGAACAGTAGTACTGTCAGCAATTCTCTCCTCTCATTTGGTATTTACTTGTACTGCCCACTGAATAAGTGGAAGAGGCTGGCTTGCCGCCTTTTACTTTCTTGCATTGTAATTTCCTAAGTCTCCGCCATATGGTCGCCTCCTATCCTTCACGGATCGAGTAGCACATACTTGGTGTTGAGCTATTTTCAGTATTGCAATAGATAGGGATCCTCTGACCGAATGCTCGTCGTTCGCCGGCGCATCTCTGGTTAGAGTTCTTGTTCAGTATTTACTTTGAGATCCTCTGACCAATGCTCACACCTTGCCCGCATCGGGATCCTGGTGTACATTCAGGTTAGAGTTACTTTCTGCATCGTTTTGGTTTATGCTAACCTTAACGGGTGCATGTTGCATTGTAATCTTTATGAAAAAACAAAAAAAATTGGACCGGTTCATTACAGTGGTATCAGAGCCATGATTCTGCCAACCTGTTCCCAACAGTGATTCAGTGGTCAGATGAGTGACAGTGATTGCAGATACTTCACCAGAGGTCAGGCTAGAAGACAACAGATACAGCTTCCGTCAGTGCCAGAAGCAGATACTTTTTCAGAGGCTTTGAGAGAAACTGGAATAACAGTGGATACGGGTAAAACAGTTGAGAACATGTCAGATAGTCTTAGGACAGCCATGGAAGAGAAGGATGCAAGGATGGAAAAGAAGTTTGATGGAATGATTGAGATGATGTCTCGATTACTTGCTAAAATGGATCAGCAAGCTACTCAGAACCATATTCTGAATCAAAACCATGCTACATGAGAAAGCAGTGGTGTCAATGGAAACAACGGGCATAATGGAAACAATGGTAATGGAGGTAGTAGAACCATTGGACAGCATGATGCCATCTCTAGCGGATCAGCCTCTAGACCGCTCTTTCCTACATTCACTCCAAGAGAAGAACAACCAGTTGAAGCTCTCGTTCCCTTGGTAGACGATGCCCGACAAGCCTATATGGAGTATGCTACCCTACCCCCTGATCTTAGGAACCAATGGTCCTTTGATCAATTCTTGAATCAGAGGGACAGAAGACAAGGAAGAAGAGTTGATAACCGAGCTAATTGGGTTCCTAGAACTGATTTCCATCAAGCCTTAGGGAAGGTAACATTGGCTCACTTCGATGGAAGTGATACGTGTTCAGCAAGATCATGGGTTCAGAAGTTAGACAACTACCTTTCACTTCGTCCCATGACAGAGGAAGATGACATCAAGTTTGCAACACTCCATTTAGAAGGAGCTGCCCATGAGTGGTGGTACCATGGTTTGGTCACTCTTGGCCATAACCTTATTCGAACCTATGGAGAATTCACCAACAAGCTGATTGAAAGGTTCGACACTAAGGATCTTGAAGTAAGATTTCGCGAGCTTGCACAACTCAAACAGCATGGCTCCTTGGATTCTTACATTGCTGATTTCCAGAGACTTTCTGTGATGGTGCCCAGCATCACCGAAAGAAGATTGGTTGTGTTGTTTTCTGAAGGTTTGGTTGAACCCTTGAAAGGATGGGTTAAAGCTTTCGATCCACCAAGTCTTGATGAGGCAATCAAGAAGGCTCGTAGTATGGAGTTATCAGCTCCTAGGCCTAAATTTCCGCCTAAGCCTTTTGGCCACAAGAAGGATAAGGATAGAAGACATTCTTCTAATCAGCACAAGAAGTTCCCACCTAAATTGACTGAAGAGCAACGTGAACAGCTCAGAAAGGAGGGCAAATGTTACACATGTTTAGAGCCTTGGACTAAAGGCCATAGATGTCCTGGAAGAGGGCGTTATAATCAAATGGGAACCTATTCAGATTATGAATCAGCATCTGATATGTCTGATCAGCAGTCTTATTTTGGGGACAGCGAGGATGAAAGAGCCACAGAAGAGTCCGATCATGAACAAGGAGTTGGGGGCCCTATTGCCCAACTCTCTAGTTTCCAAAAGAACGAATCTTTCAAGGTTCGTGGTGGAGTTGGAGGCCATCGTATTGTTGCATTAATTGATACTAGTGCAATTCATAACTTCATTGATGAAGGTGTGGTTGCCAAGAGAGGTCTCAAAACTGAAGAATTTGAAGGCTTCAAAGTCATGGTGGCTGATGGGTTTCACATTTCCTGCACACGAAGAGTTCCTAACATGTCCTTGCAGTTGGGAAACTATGAAGTCAAAGATGACTTCTATGTGGTTACTATTGGTGACACAGATGCAGTTTTGGGCATACAATGGTTACGCTCACTGGGTGAAATCTCTCTCAACCTACAAACAATGGAGCTCAAGTTCCAATCTGAGGGCAAGAGAGTTGTTTTGAGAGGTATGTCTAATGGTGGTCCTCGTATAGTTTCTTTCAAAAGGATGGAAAGGCTGATTAGACATGACCAAGTGGAGTGGGCTGCGGAATGCATGGTTCTTCCTGCCAGTCCAGTTGAGACCAAGAGGGAATATCCTCCTGATATTCAATCCATACTCACCAAAAGGAGTAAGGTGTTTGCTGATCTACCACCTGGGCCACCACCAGAAAGAGGTGCTGAGCATGTTATTGAACTTAAGGAAGGGGCCAAACCAGTCATTACAACACCGTATAGATATCCTAAGAAGCAGAAGGATGAAATTGAGAAGAACATAAGAGAACTCCTGGAGATGGGCTTCATTCGCCCTAGCAAAAGTCCTTTTGCTTCAGCTGTAGTTCTTGTGAAGAAGAAAGACGGCACCATCCGCATGTGTGTTGATTATCGTGCCTTGAATCAAAGCACAATAAAAAATCGGTATCCTATTCCTCGGATCGATGAGCTCATTGATGAGCTACATGGTGCTAAATTCTTCTCCAAAATTGATTTGAGATCGGGTTACTATCAAATCCGGATGAGGGGCTCAGATGTTGAGAAGACGGCATTCAGATGCCACTATGGTCATTTCGAGTTCCTAGTCATGCCCTTTGGCTTGACTAATGCTCCCGCCACTTTCCAGTCTTGCATGAACAGAGTCTTCCAGAAACAGTTGAGGAAATTTGTGTTAATCTTCTTTGATGATATTCTCATCTTCAGCAAGACGTGGGAAGAACACCTCAAGCACTTGGAGGAAGTGCTTAGCATTCTTGAATCAGAAAGTTTGTTTGCAAAAGAGTCCAAATGTGAATTTGGAATGAAGGAGCTGCTCTACCTTGGCCACATAATCAGCGCTGAAGGGGTGAAGGTTGATCCAGAAAAGATCAAGGCTATAGTAGATTGGCCACCTCCAGAAAATCTGACTCATTTGAAGGGATTCTTGGGTCTTTGTGGCTTCTATAGAAGGTTCGTAAAGGGGTATTCTCAAAGTGCTGCTCCTCTTACTGACCTCACTAAAAAGGGGGCTTTCATGTGGTCGGAAAAAGCTCAGAGTGTGTTTGATAAGTTCAAGAGAATCATGAGTTCTTGTCCTGTATTGGCCATACCAGATTTCTCCAAACCCTTCGAGTTACAGTGTGATGCATCAGGGGAAGGTATTGGGGCTGTTTTGATGCAAGAGAAGCATCCAATTGTATTTGAAAGCAGAAAATTAAGAGGGGTTGAAAGGACCTACTCTATCTATGACAAGGAAATGCTTGCAATCATGCATGCATTAGCCAAGTTCAGACAGTATCTGGTGGGGAGTAAATTCGTGGTCAAGACTGATCACAACAGTCTCAAGCACTTTATGCATCAGAAGGACTTGAATGAGAGACAGCAGAAGTGGGTGAGTAAGCTACAAGCTTACGATTTTGACATTGAGTATGTCAAAGGGAAGAATAACGTTGTGGCTGATGCTTTGTCTAGAAGGCCTCACTTGAGCTCATTGTGTGAGCTTAATGCTGATTGGAAGGAGTTGTTGCTTGCTGATTATGCCAAAAATCAGTTTGCAACCAGCGTTATTGAAGGTACTTTTCATGATGAAAGGTACAAGGTAGTTGATGGGTTGATCCACTACAAGGGAAGAATCTTCTTGGTGGCTGATTCTAAACTTAAGAAGAAGATTTTGGTGACTTTCCATGACAGTCCACTTGCTGGTCATCAAGGGTACTTCAAGACATATAAGCAGATTCGAGAGAGATTCTCTTGGAAGGGGTTGAAGGATGATGTTCAGCGTCACATCAAGGAGTGTAGTACTTGTCAAATGAATAAAAATGAGCACTCTCTTCCAGCTGGTCTACTGCAGCCACTTCCCATTCCAAATCAAAAATGGGAGAGTATCTCTATGGATTTCATCACCGGGTTGCCTAGGGCTCAAGGCAAAGACTGTATTTATGTTGTAGTGGACAGGTTGACCAAATTCTCTCATTTCTTTGCCATCACAAGCACATTTACAGCAGCTCAAGTTGCAGATTTGTTCTTCCATGGAGTGTTTAGACTGCATGGGTTGCCTAAAAATATTGTGAGTGATAGGGACAGCAAGTTCCTAAGCACCTTTTGGCAGGAAATTTTTAGGATGAGTGGTACCGTGCTTACTCCAAGCACTAGCTATCACCCACAAACGGATGGTCAAACGGAGATTGTGAACAAATGCTTGGAGGGCTACCTCAGAAATTATGTCTCAGAACAGCAAAGAGCATGGGTAAAATGGCTCCACTTGGGAGAATATTGCTACAATTCATCTTTCCACATGTCAATAAAGATGTCTCCATTCATGGCCCTCTATGGTTACGAGGCTCCAAGCTTTGCTGATTTGGTGTTTGGCGATAGCAAAGATCCCCAAGCCAAGGATTGGTTGCAGCAGAGCCAAGATGTTTTGAAATCTTTGAAGGACAACCTTCAAATGGCACAAAATCAGCAAAAGATGTACGCTGATCAGCAGCGTGTTGGGCGCTCATTTGAGGTTGGTGACATGGTATATCTTCGGCTTCAGCCCTACAGACAGTCCACACTTAAGAAGAGTGGAGCTGAGAAGCTGAAACCCCGCTTCTATGGACCATTCAAAGTTGTTAGGAAGGTTGGAGCGGTGGCATATGAATTGGAACTACCTTCGAGTAGTAAGGTCCACAATGTCTTCCATGTGTCTCGCCTCAAAAAGGCACTTGGACACAACGTTGTGGCTTCATCACAGTTACCTCCTTTGGATGAAGAAGGGCAGTTGACTTTGGTTCCAGAACAGATTATTGATTTCAGAGAGCGTTCCTTGAGGAGGAGAACAATCAAAGAGTATTTGGTAAAGTGGAAGAATTTACCATTGGAGGATGCTACTTGGGAGGATGAGGAGATTCTACAGCATCCAGACTTGCGATTGCTTGAGGGCAAGCAATCTTGGGGAGGGCGGACTGTAATGTCCCCTTCTCAGCAGTGATCGTTTCTGTTGACCGTTGGCCTATTCCGGAGACCCGTAGGCTGTGCGGAGGGTGAAATTAGGGTTTCCTAGTTTTGAGGAGGTTGTTGCTTGGAGTTGGGGTTTCTGACTGCGGATTCTTTCTGGGTTTTCAGAGAGCTTCGCAGTGGTGTGTTCAGTTCGGCATTCCGGGCTACTTCGTGAATTTACTATTTTTAGTAAATTATATTTCTGGCAGTGGACAGTTTGGGTTCAGTTCAGTTGGATCACCTCTTCTGTTGTTTCAGCTGGCACTTCAATTCTTGGCCTTGGGCGCATTTTTTAGTGGAGAGATAAGTATTTTATTATAATATTATTATTTTAATATTATACCCCTTGGTCTAGCAGTGCAACTTTAAGTTGTTTTTAAAAAGGGGACTTTTGAGGGTCAAGGCGTCATAAGGAGTTATATTATATTTTAAATGTCAAATTTGAGATTATTAAATGGGACGCCCTTTTGTGAGATGAAGTTTATTTTAAAAAATGAAATATTTTATGGAGGAAAAGGGACGCCTTCTTTTGGTGGGAAATGAGTAATTTGAAAATTAGGGTTTTTGGGCGCCCTCTGGAAGTTTCTAGATGTTTCTCTCATTTCTATTTAAGCAGGCCTCAGCTCTTCATTTGGCATCTTATGTCTACTACACCGTTATGCTGCTGGATTGTATTCAGGCACTCGCTTCGAGGAAAGCACACCTCCTAGCATTGGCTCATCTTCTTGCTTGAAAGATAGCAACTAGTTGAGAGGTTAGCTTGTATTAGGTTTGAATTGCATTTCTAGTTGAGTAATTGCATTGTTGGAGTTCTAGTTTACATTTTCTGTCATATTTTGATGTTGTTGAATGTCATTGAGGAATGTAAGAATCGCTCGTAGCTCATGAAATAAAAATGTTATCATTCTGGGTGTTGGATCTTTCAATCTGTTTATGAAGGGCGACCATGCTTGCCAATTTCCAGATTTTATTTATGTCTCTTTGATTTTATAAAGGAAATTCGCCCTTGCAGCTGGGCCGTACCATCTTGAGGTACATTGGAGTTTGTGCAAAAATAAATAAGGCTTGTTTTGAGTGGTTTAGGGATTGTATCTTGGGCGCCTGCATCAGTATAGCAATCTGCATTTGATCTTTCGTCAATAGGATGTGTTTAGAGTGAGTTATATGCATTTTGATGAGTTTTCATGCTGCTGTTCTGTATCATTTCTGTCAAAAACAGTCACTTCAGATTTGAGAAAGTTCATTAGTGTGTGAGGAGTTGATATTCAGTGAGCTTGGGAGTGTGAAAGGGAGTTCTTAATTTGATATAGCTTTGAAAGGATTCTAATCTTAAGATATTGACAAACTCTCTAATTTATTGTAAGCTGAACAGTAGTACTGTCAGCAATTCTCTCCTCTCATTTGGTATTTACTTGTACTGCCCACTGAATAAGTGGAAGAGGCTGGCTTGCCGCCTTTTACTTTCTTGCATTGTAATTTCCTAAGTCTCCGCCATATGGTCGCCTCCTATCCTTCACGGATCGAGTAGCACATACTTGGTGTTGAGCTATTTTCAGTATTGCAATAGATAGGGATCCTCTGACCGAATGCTCGTCGTTCGCCGACGCATCTCTGGTTAGAGTTCTTGTTCAGTATTTACTTTGGGATCCTCTGACCAATGCTCACACCTTGCCCGCATCGGGATCCTGGTGTACATTCTGGTTAGAGTTACTTTCTGCATCGTTTTGGTTTATGCTAACCTTAACGGGTGCATGTTGCATTGTAATCTTTATGAAAAAACAAAAAAAAATTGGTCCGGTTCATTACGGTGCACCCTCTGTTGTCTAATCACAGCAACTGATAAAACTGAGATGAGTATGCAAAAACTAAATTAGAAATATGTAAGAACCTGGTACAATGAAGCCCTTGAAGATGATGAAGTAATGGCAACGGACCTTCCTTTAGCCAAATCGAAGCCAAGAAGGAGCCGCCTCTGTTTTACCTGATTGCTGATGAAATAAAATATTTTCGCAGCCTCTGAGTCTCCTCTCAAGCATCAAACATCATCACACTGCCGTCACTAATCGAGCGCTTCAACTAGGAAGAGAAATCGATGCACCTATGGACCTCCATGAATAAAATCGTGGTCTCCATGTAGCTGATATGATGACTGTAAATAAATATCAGAATTTATTGGATGCAAAATCGTCTTATAAAGGACAAATCGATGGAGTCTCCAATAGCAAAGTAATCTTCAAAACAACCCCTCAATCAATTCCGGAAAATTGGTCTCTGGCCACAAATTTTGGCATAATGAAGAGACTGAATTATCTCTCACAATCGCTGCAACCCTAAGGAGGATATTTCACCACCTCAGTTATGCTAATTAATGAAAGTTTTTGTTTCCAAAGATTAATGGTTGTAAATTGCAGAAACCCTAGGCTCCACAATGGACATATCAAAAGCAATATCAATTTTCTGGATAGTGAAAACAATGGCTGACCATCTCCACTTATACTTTTTCTCACCAAGTCTAGGGCGGCCATCTAGAAGCTTCCACAATATTCTTTTATTTTATTTTATATTTTATACTTTATATTTTACATTTGCACTTTATTATAATATTAAAATATAACTTCATAAAGTGCAAACAATTGGTTTCCCATCATCCAGATAACACATTATGTTTTCCAACAGTATGTTTCCAACATGTTATGTTTTCAAACACGTTATGTTTTCCAACATTCAACATAAACATAGGAAACCACCGAATAACCCTTGAATCCATGAAAAAGCCAACCACCATCTGGGTAATTGCGACAAAGACCCTCTAATCATGCCCTATTAGCCTATGAGGGTCATTGATAGGCTAATCATGCTGATGTGTGAATGTCTAACTGGAAGGGGACATTACACAAAATTTTAAGAATGGAGCATAAACGAACATGAACCTATAATATATGTTCTAGAATATAGAATTGCTGATAAAGCGTCCCAAACTACTGTTAGAAGCCACAACTTGATATTGGAAGACCATCCAGGATGAACATGCACAAAAATCGGTATCCTAGCTCCACATGAGGCTCAGTTGGTAACATATCCATGATAGCAGGGCGTGTTTCATTCACCAAAAAAAAGTAGTGATTCAGTCTCAGATCAACACGTCCTTCCAAAATGGGTACAAATTCTTTCCACTCGTCACATTCACCTTCAGCCAGCTACATGCCTTGAATTCGCATAGAAAATCTCAGACGCCTCAGATAGAATCATTCATTGATATGGGGTTTTTGTCCCATTCAACTCAGGGCCAAGGGTTTCATCCTAGTGAAAGCATTCCTTCATAGCTAGATAGAAATGTGCCTCACCCCCAAGAAAGACTGAAGATAAACATACTTGCTCCTAGTGAAGGGTTTGGTGAATATATCTGCAACTTGATCTGCTGTAGGACAGTATCACAAATCAATGACTTGCTCCTAAATCAGCTCCCGGAGAAAATGCATATGGATCTCGATGTGTTTGGTGTGTTGATGACGCACCGAGTTCTTCGAGATCTAGATGGCTCTCTAGTTGTCACAATAAATGATCGATGTGTAAGAGACCACGTGTCTATCAACCCGACCGCTGGTTGATAATGCGAAGTTTTGTTTATTTTCCTTGTTTTTGATTTTTTTTGTGGTTTTTGTGTAATAATATAAAAGGTGCGATTTTGCATAAAATCATATAAAATTCCAGACTATAGATTCTGAAACAAAAGTACTCATGGATTGATGGCGAATGCTTTATTTAACTATCTGAAGGAATACAAGACTGAGTATTGCCATGCAAGACAAAAAAGCAACAATTTTAATTCAAAAACCTGACTTGTTTGCAGCTGCCAGAATAAGGATGAATGGTACGGCCAGCTTCAAATCCAGATATCTTCAGCCTCGAAAATGATGCAATGAGCTCCAGAGATCTAGGCGCCACAAATGGTGAAAGCAGAAGACCAAGAAACTAGGCGTTTTTGCCTGTAGAAGAAATACGCCCTTGCAACTGAAAGGTACGGCTGATGACCAGCAAAGAATGAAGCCGTACAATCTTGAAGAATGTGCCAAATGCCAAACAAAACCCTGCCAATGCAATATTCTTCTTCTGGAAGAAAGATCAATCCAAAACTCTGATTATAAACTCCAAAATATTCCCAAATATGACTCCTGTGTGAAGCCACTCTGTTGACAAGCTTAAACTGGTATTGCATAGTGTTAGTATGTCTAATTCTGAAGAGGGAACATTCTCCAAAACCCAATGATTTGCAGAAACCCTTGTTTCACAAACCCCAATGCTCTTAGAGAGAAAAATAGACAAATTCAAATAATCATCAATAGTGAGTTCGATTTCCCTTGAAGAGAAATATATATCATTTCCTCAAAAGTTTGACCCTTTCTCAAAAATCAGCTTAATGAGCATTTAAATAATAATTAAATCGCCCTTCGTTTTGACTTAGGAAAAATTATTAATTAATGGCGTCCTTTTTTTAAATGAGTATTAAAATACTCATTTAATATTAATTTATCTCTTTATTATAAAGTATTAATAATACTTTATAATTTGCCATTAAATAATTACATTTAATTATTTCCATTAAAGTGACTTTATATTATAAAGTCAAATTAATAATCTTTTAATAATTATCAAATGCCTCAATATTTACTGTCTGCTCATCAAATCATCAAACTGGGTCAAAACTGAGCTGACCAACTGAATCAGGTGCCCTGCCAAAAATAGCAACTCCCGCCTGCCTGACTTACTATAAAAAAAAAGTATCCATAAATCACTTTGAAAGTGTCTGTCAAGGCCCAAACCTGAATCAACTACTGGAGTAATGTTCCCAAACACTGGATA
Organism: Sequoia sempervirens; assembly: GCA_007258455.2. NCBI lineage: Eukaryota > Viridiplantae > Streptophyta > Pinopsida > Cupressales > Cupressaceae > Sequoia > Sequoia sempervirens. The sequence continues at coordinate 12,833 of VDFB02223411.1, forward strand.
TCTACCTTAAGTGATCCTCTAAACACTTCTGCCAACCTACGAGGATCTGAGTGATAGGCTAACCCTTGAAATAGTTGTACTGCCTAGGAAGGGGACATTATAGTCCACCCTCCCTGAAATTGCTTGTCCTCAAGCAATATCAGCTCTGGATGCTGTAAAATCTCCTCTGACTCCCATGTAGCATCCTCAACCGGCAAGTCTCCATTTAATCAAATACTCTTTCATGACCCGCCTCCTAAGATGTCTCTCTCGAACATCGAGGATGGCCTCAGGCACTAATATCAATTTCTCCTCGTCATCAAGGGGCGGCAGTACTGGAGAGGGAATAACTTGTTGACCCAACGCCTTCTTTAGGCGAGAAACGTGAAATACGTTGTGAACCCTGCTATCCGCCGGTAGATCCAACTCATATGTAACCTTGCCCACTCGTCTGATAACTCGAAATGGACCATAGTAACGAGGTTTCAACTTCTCTGCACCACTCTTCCGTAGAGTGGACTGACGGTACGGCTGTAACATGAGATACACCATGTCACCTACTGCAAAGGAACACTCAACACGTTTTTCATCAGCATACTGCTTCTGCTGATTCTGTGCCCGTTGAATATTGTCTCTGAGAGACCTCAAAATATCGTGCTGATCCTGCATCATATCACCTGCGCTATGCACTTTGCTATCACTCAACACCAAATCCAAAAGGTTGGGCGCCTTATACCCGTACAATGCCATCAAGGGCGTTATCTGTATAGTCATGTGGTTAGTAGAGTTATAACAATACTCACAGAGGTATATCCACCTCACTCAAGCTCTTTGCTGTCTAGCTATATAATTGCGCAGATATCCTTCCACCCACTTATTGACAATTTCCATTTTTCCATCTGTCTGTGGATGGTAACTGGTACTAGGTGTCAGTTCAGTCCCACAAAGTTTGAATAACTCCTGCCAAAAGTTTCTCATGAACCGACTGTCTCTATCACTGACTATAGTCCGAGGCAAACCATGTAACCTAAATACCTCTTTGAAGAAGAGCTCTGCAATCTGCGATGCTATGAATGTAGTGGTGATCAGAAAGAAGTGTGCATATTTTTTTAGCCAATCAACAACCACGTAAATACAATCTTTACCTTGGGCTTTCGGCAAGCCCGTGATAAAGTCCATTGATAAGCATTCCCACTTCTTGTCAGGTATCGGAAGTGGCTGAAGCAATCCAGCAGGATATGTGTGTTCATGTTTGTTCTGCTGACAAACAGAACACTCTCGTACATACTGAAGAACATCAGTCTTTAGCCGTTTCCAAGTAAACCGTTCCCGTACCAGCTTATATGTTTTGAAATAGCCGGGATGGCCCGCCATAGGAAGATCATGAAAGGCTCTCAGAACTGTATCCTTCAACTCTGAATTAGGAACCAAAAAGATCCGCCCCTTGTAAATGATCAAGTCATTCACAATGGTGTACCTACTATCCTGCTCTGTCCCATCAACAATGCTAGAAGCCCATGGTTTCTTAGCATACTCTGTAATAATCCGATGCCTCCAATCCTCAGAGATCTGTGCCATAGCATTCAACTGAGGTCTGCGAGACAAGGTGTCAGCTACAACATTCTGCTTACTGTTAATAAAGGTGATGTCAAAATCATACGATTGCAGTTTGCTGACCCATTTTTGTTGTCTTTCATTTAGGTCTCGCTGTCCAAGGTAGTGTTTCAGGCTGTTATGGTTTGTACGCACACTGAATTTGCTGCCCACCAAGTATTGCCTGACCTTAGCCAAAGCATGCATAATGGCTAACATTTCCTTGTCATAGATGCTATAAAACCTCTCGGGACCCCTAAGCTTCCTACTCTCAAAAGCAATAGGATGTCTGTCCTGCATCAAAACAACACCAATGCCCTCTCCTGAGGCATCAAAATACAAATCAAATGAATTCGTAAAGTCTGGTAATGCTAACACTGGACATGAAGTCATAATCACCTTAAACCTGTCAAAGCACTCTTGAGCCTGTGGTGACCAAGAAAATGCCCCTTTCTTTGTCAAATCAGTAAGGGGTGCGGCATGACGTGAGAACCTGCTAACAAATCTCCTGTAAAAAGCACATAACCCAATGAATCCTCTGAGCTGGGTAAGGTTCTCCGGTATTGGCCACTCTACTATAGCTCGAACCTTCTCAGGGTCCATACTGACTCCCTTGGTACTGATGATGTGCCCAAGATACAACAACTCAGCCATGCCACCTAGCTCACACTTGGACTCCTTGGCATACAAGGACTCCCTCATTAAAATACTGACGTATCAAGT
>VDFB02223416.1:0-10530 GCA_007258455.2 Sequoia sempervirens
ATAAATTTAGATAAATCAAGTGTCCAAATTTAGGTGTCTACACCACCTTAAGCTCATGCCAAAATAAATTGTGATGTACCCACTTGTAGGTTTTCATAAACCCTGAATGACCAGCTAAGGGGGAGGCATGCAATTCATGAAGAATTTGAGGACAAAGAGAAGTGTTGGGAAGTACAAATATGAACCCTTTATACCATAAATATAGGGAATTCCAAGAGTGGTTAGGGAATAAAGTAGGGTTGACAAAAAATTGGTTGATGAAATGTTGTGTGGCTTGATCTTAGAGCCATTCTTCTTGGAGAACTTGTAGCCAATTACAGGGGGGCCATAGAAATTGCAGAAAGAGTGACATGGTCCTCAAACTTATAGGAGAGAGTATCAATAACCACATTCTACTTTCCATTTTTATAAGTGATCTCATAGTCATACCTTATGAGTTTGGTGACCCATTTTTGTTGAGTTGGAAAGGATACTTATTGCTCTAACAAATATTTGAGACTATCACAACCCATTTTGATACAAAAATGTTTAATCTATCAAATATGGCCGCTATTTTTTAATTACATTTAAGATGGATTTCATTCCTTTCTATAAGTGGACTAGATCAAAATTTTCCTAGATAACATGTTGTTGGTGAAGACAATGGGGTGACCATTCTGCATGAGAACAACATTAATGTCATTTCCACAAGAATCACTTTCAATAAAAAAATATTTTAAATAATTGATCAATTACAAAATTGATTATTTAAATACATTTCCTTTTTGGACCATAAAATAATATTATGATAGGGTCCATGAGAGAGCAGCACATCATTTCAAGCGAATAGTGAGGAGCAATAATTTTTACTACTATAATCTTTTGACAAAATTTTTGATAATAGCTAGAGTGAGATCAAAAATCAATGAAGGGTTCTAAGTGTCAGGGTGGTGGTGCATTATTGTTGAAAGGTGTGGGGAGTTGAAAAAATTCATTAAGAAGTGAACTCATCTTTTGCGAGTTAAATTGAATAAAACTTCCATCATGTTGTTTTGGTTTGAAATTTTTACATCAAATCATTTTGAATCCTTAAGGCCATTGATGAGTATCTTTTGAAAGAAAGAGAGTCAAATAAGCTATCAATGTGATTAACTAGTTGCTCAAATTAGTTTGATATTCTTGAATGGTGCTTATTTTATGGAGCTTGGTAAGAGCATCAATAAAATCCCAATAAACACAAGGGTCAAATTGAAAAAAATAATTTCTTACCAAATATTTCCTAATTGGATTCATCTTGAGCCTTGAGATACCACCGATACATTTAGAAAATTTTCTTTTCTAGATGTAAGGATGTAATAGAGACCTTGTTCATTGGAGGAGTGCTATGTGTAATCAGGGCTAAAATTATCAAGGTTAGGCTATAAAGCATATAAATCAAACCTTAATAAACAATGAAGCATAAATAAGCATAAAGACATAAAAACATGGAACAACATTACCAAAAGTCTTCATGCCACCATTGATTCACCTTCATTGCACTTCTCCATTTTGCTTGAATAAGATAATTGCCCTCATATTTTTGAGTATACAAATAGGTCTAATGACAATGACAAAACAAAACATCGAAGATTCTAATTGACTATGGATGCACTTGACTTGATAGTAGACTTGATAGCAAGATAACATAAGCTTGTGTAGGAAAATGTCTAGGTTGCTTGTAGATGACTTGTAGATTGCTTTGTAGATTCTCCAAGATGTCTAAGATGTCTAAGATGACCAAGATGTCTAAGATGTCTAAGATCAAGATGAAGAAATGACAATGATAGAGGTCTTTTATAGGAAAGACAATTTTGAATGAAGGGCTAAGATTGAAAGTCAATAATCAATGGCCAAGAATGAAAGATGTAGTATGGACTAGGGTTAAGGAAAATGATAAGGATTGACGATCAAGATTAAATTATAAATAATTTAATCAAGGGTGGAGGTTAATTGAGACATGGATAGATAAAGACTTGATGTGGAAGATAAGATTGGCACAGACAAAGTGGTGATAGGAGATTAAATAATAATAAAATTATTTAATCTAGGTGGCCAATGAATAATTAAAATAATTATTTAATTATAGAAGAATGTGACAAAGGGAATCTTTTGAATTAAATAATGAATTAATTCAAAATTCAAGAGAGTGGACCAAATTAAATAAATAAAATTTGTTTAATTTATGAGAGAAGGGATTAATGAATAATTAAATAATTAGAATAATTATTTAATTATAGTAGAAAGTGGATAAAAATTAAATAAATAAGAATTTATTTAATTAATCAAGGAGGAATAAAGATAGAAATGAATTAATTAAACAATTAAAATTGTTTAATTAATAGAGGACTTATGACTTTAGAAAATAATTAAATAATTAAAATTATTTAATTATGAAAGAAAAAAGAGGAAATGATGGAGAATTTAGAAGTTGCAGGCATAGGACAATTTTTAGTATTTATATTTTGCCCCTCTTTGATACAATGTAGTTTATCGCATTGTGTCAAAGAAATCCAGTCAAAAAAATGTCCCAGTGTGAATATGATGAGGAAGGATGATGTAGAAGTAGTGGTACAAGTGGGTTCAAAGAACATGAGTGTGATCTCGAAATGGATGAGAAGACTAGAGGATGAAGGATAGAAGAAATGTTAGCATGAAGGATATGGAAGAACTTCAATATTTTTCCAAATACATAATAGGCCATGCATTTAATCATCATTGGGCAGTAAAATATGACAAATGGAAAAAAAACACCATGGTATGACATAGACCAAGGTGTGCAAGGTCATCCACTTGCAAAATAGATAGTCACAGACAAAGAATGTCCCGACTCATACTAAGGGAAAAGTTTCCCTAGTCTTTTTTCCAAGACAATCCACAAACAACAATCAAAGAAAAGAGTCATGCGACATCATTGCTCCTCTAAATCCTTCATGGGACATCCTCGAGGAAGCTATTAACCTTACTCAAAGACAAATCAAGAAAAAAGATAAGATAAAACAAACCACAAGGTCAACAACCATTCAAAGTGTTTGCCAAAATATGATTGTTTGATGGAGCTTGGTTTCAGGAGAGGAAACATGTCATATAAGACGTCGAATCTGGTTTCGATCATGTGACCACCTGTTTAAGGAAAATGATTGATTTTGACTAAATGGAAATGTCTGGTTTCAGGAAGGACACATCTTGTATAAGACATAAGTTGATTGATTTGATGGTTTGACTATTTGACTATTTTGACAATCCGTTTGGTTTGATTGAGTGAATTTGTTGGCTTGTTGTCTTGTTGATGCATGACTTTTTTAATGTTTCAATGACAGTTTGTGTTTAAGTTGACAATGTTTGATTTATTATGACTGATGCGACAAACCCTAAATGATCGACCTAGGTGGCCTCGAGGGATTGTCAACAGATGGCCTTTCCTATGTAACAATGCACATAGACCTCGTAGTTCGACATGACATGTCTTTATTTTATTTACAAAGGACTGAGTCATGATCTTTTATTTGACAAACCTAAAAGGACTAACTTAATGCCTTAGGGGCACATCAATAGATGGCCTTGCCTACGTTAAGTCGTAGAGGCAATGTAGTTAGATTAGATTGGACTGACACGACCAAATTTGACTCTATTTTTGGGATTTTTGAAAATTATTTGGATGTTTTTGTGTTTTTGACATGTTTTAATTTTTTTGGATTTTTGAGATTTTATGATTTTTTGTCTTTTTGGGAATATTTGATTTTTTTGTCTTTTTGAGTGAAAGTGACCTCTTAAATGTAAGATCCAATGACATAGGTCAAGTATTTCCCCCCAGTCGAGTATAAGAATAATTTATTAGGAGTGGAATGGGAGGGGATGTGAAAGGTGAAAGGTGGTATGATGTCAATCGTTCCAGGCTATAGAAAGGACAACCAATCATTATTATGGGTGAAAAGGGATGGGAAAATGATGGGGAGAAGTCAGATTGGAATGATGGTAGACAACAAAACAAAGTCAACTACACATGGCACCTGTTTGCTAGGTTTTCACCACGGTACTTATCCAAAGCGCCACCGAAGTGGTTTTCACTATTGGATGAATTATTTCTCTTTACTATATATATATATTTTTAATTTTTTTGGTGTTACCAAGACACTTGTTTGCAGGTTTTCATCAAAATTAGCGATTTTTTTGTGTGTGGTTGAAAGAGGACTTTTGGAAGCTATGTGTAGAACCTCCGCAGATGTAGACTATTGATTGGTTCTAACAAAGGTTCCCCTTCAGGAGTAGAAAGTTGGTATGCTCCTGATCCAAAGACTGTTGTGACAATATAGGGACCCAACCAATTCAACTCAAAATTTCTTGGCTTCTCTTGCTCTACTTGATTCTTTGGATTTTCCATTAAGACTAGGTCACCAATGTCAAAATTTTGATTCAATGCTTTCTTAATGTAGCTACGACGGAGACGATTCTGATATGCTTGAAGATGGTCCAATGCTTTTGTCTTCGTTCATCTAAAAGTTTCAACTCATGTAGCCTTGACACACGATATTCTTCATCGTCAATATGCCCTTGCATGGATACCCTTAAGGAAGGTAGTTTGACCTCAATAGGAAATATAGCTTCAAAACCAAAGACTAGGGAATATGGAGTGGCACTGGTGGGGAGTGTGAATGTTGGTGTGGTAGGCCCATAAGGCAGGGTTAAGTTGGAGATGCCAATCATGACCAATGTCATTGACGGTCTTTTTAAGGATTCTAATGATTGTTTTGTTAGATGCCTCATCTTGGCCATTACCATGTGGGTAATATGGAGTGGAAAAATGGTGTTGGATATGGAATTTCTTGCAGAGTTGGTAGAATTCTTGGTTTTTGAATAGTTGACCATTATCAATAATGATGGACTAAGGAACACCATACCAACAAATAACATAGTTGAGGATGAACTTAGAGATTTGTTTGCTGGTAATGTATGTCATAGGAATAGCTTCGATCCACTTAGTGAAGTACTTGGTCGCGGTTAAGATGAATTTATGGCCATTGAAAGATGTGGGATGAATCTTACCTACAAGCTCAAGCCCCCCATTGGGAAAAGGGCCATTGTGATGTTATTGGACTATAGCCCACTAGGGAATCAAAGGATACAAAGCATAAAGTAGCGAATTAGCCGAGATATATTTTTTTTAAAAGTCAATCGATTACATAAACGTTCTAAGGATTCCAAGACGATGTTACTTAAACATTTACAAATAAGATCATCACGTCATAATATCAAAATCATAAAACATAATAACATATCACGTTCATGAATGATCCAATTTCATAAGCTTTATAAAGTCAAGTTACATAACTAGATTACATCAAATGAGATTATAATAAATCTCGAATCATCATAATGTCATTACATAAGTTATCTTATAGTCAACAAGAGAATGTACAATAAAGATGAAGAATATATATCATGTTGTCAGCTTCGTTCATGAGTATGCTCAACGTCTAACATCACGAACACTAAAGGATCAGGAAACCGTGCTATTTCCTTGTAGCAGCCTCTTAAGGGAATCCAAAAAGGACAACCCTCAAGCACATTAGATAAAACCAAGAACGTTCACATTTCAATCTCAACATATTCCAAATAACTTCCATAATACCACAAAGGTAACACCAAATCGTGCAAGGCTAAGTCCCAAAATTAAACATAGTAATTGAACATCTATGTACAAACTCAATGAGCTTACAAAATAAGTTTCCTCTCCTAGCCTCTGGAAGATTTAAAAGCTCAAAAACATAAGAGTACACACTTAAATTATTACAAGTTCATTACTATTTATCATATTCATCCTTCAAAACTTAATGATTTAAATAAATCAAACAAATCATTTAAAGAGTTTCCCTATTTCAAACTCTAACATGAAATTATAATCAAGAGATTAAACAACAATATGTCCATGAAATACGTATTTTTTACATTTAATGCTAACTTGATAATCAAGCACATATTACTACTAGTAATTAAATCCATATGAAAATATGAAAACTAAAGTGAGTTACAAGGTATCCTAGAAAATCCCTTCCTACATATAATAATTTACTCTTACACCATGACAAAAATAAATCATTCTTTAAGAAAAATTACTTTCTTCTCCAATATATAACAACTACGAATGAATGTAGTAAAGGCAGTAACAATCACATGCAAGATTATTTAATATAATATAATATGATCAATTACTAAGATTAATTATAATATAGAACACATAACTTTAAATAACAATACAAATAAGAATGACCATATATATATATATATAATATCGGTCATAGGTCAAATGGACGACGTCCTCAATATGAAAGGTGTTCTATATATACATAAAAATAACTTCATAATTTACTAACCACAAAATAATGAATGCATGGTACACTGCTCACACTCAGAATTTGCTTAGATCTAAATTAGTTTTACCAGATAATTTTTGGATCCGAGTATGAGTAGCGCATGGTTTTAAAATTAAACTACTAGTTAACAATAACAAAATTCGCACCATGATACATGCATTGCAGAATTCATTAGCTAAAGCTTTCAACCGCTCGAAGAATAACAAAAACTATCGTGTATGTTTGTTCCAAATGGCAGTATAGTATTTAAAGATATAGATCTCCAGTTTTGTTGTACTAAAAAATACCAACTATTACTTTGAATATATTCTAATGGTCTAGAAGTGGCACTCACCAAGCGGGGTTGCTTTGTAAGGTTAAGGAATTACACCTTATGGAATAATATTATACTTAACAAATGATACAATAAAAGAATTCTAAAAGGTTTGAGAGAATATAGTTACTTGAATTTTAATACCAATAGAGTGTACATAATTCGGTGGGTAGACAGAGTATGACAACAATGATTACACTCGAGATTACCTTGGTGACACTTTTGGTTCACTAAATGAGGGATAATGTAGGAATTCTCACACACGATGCACCATTCACGACAAGACAAGGCGTTAGATAAGGATAGATGAGAAAAGTACCAGATACAAGTAGTTAGTTCAAACCCATAATGCCCACAACATGAGACATTTGGGGAAGTAAACAACAAAAAATATAAGTAATTGACCTTGCATTAACTAAACTGGTGAAAGAAAACCCACATGGCGTCGAATGAAGGAGAATTACTAGCCGAGGGGAAATTACGTGACTTATGAGAAGGAGAATTAATGCATAACTTTTTCATTCTTGATAGTGACACAAATCTATTTGGTGGAAGTTTTTAGAGGCGCATTTTATTTTCAAGTTTGAAATTAGAGTTTAATCTCAATATTTTAAGGACTGCAGCTGTGATAGGTATGCATTGGTATCATTGAGGTTATTAATCCTCTAAAAATTCCTACTACAGCTCAAGTGCTTCAGTATGACAGGAGTTGACAATGGAATAAGGAGATTGTTTTAAAATTTCTTCTACATTTTACTTTCAAGTCTTTGAGATGTGAAAGATTGTCCATGAGAATCAAGAGGTTATGTGAACCTTTAAACTTCAATGGCTGCAGAGAGATGAGACCAAATCTAAGCATTGGTAGTGAAAGAATTAGGCATGTAAGGTAATTCCAAAATTTGCATTACAAAATGGAGGAGGATTGAAGGATCAATGCTTATTCATCTATGCTAATTACATTAAAAGATTTCCTTAATCCAAAATTCAAAGCGCATTAACCACATGGTTCAAATGATTAAACCCCACAGTCAATGTGCAACATTAGAAGATTCTATATGGCAAAGACAAATATACTGAGAAGGATACACTGACAAATTGGTGAATCTAAATAGGGGCGGCGCTAGCATCTTCAACAGGGTTTCAAACAAACAAAAGGGAAAATATGTAATCCTTCAGTAGTGCGTAGATCCTACAGGAAAAGAAATATTATACAAAATACACAATGTTGAAGCTCTCAATTCGTTGAAATTAATAAACATTCAGGAAATTATCCTAATATTATAAACTTGTTTATGTGTAGGGTGCATGTCATTGTGTAGTTTAGCGAATGATAGCTGCCCATGCAACAAGGAAGAAAGAGAAGTAGGGAGGTAAATTTGAATCTACCATCGAATAGAGAAACTAGAAATTCTAAAACCTAACTTATACAGAGAGACTACTCGCTCATCAAAAGTAATTCACAAGTTATAGAAAGAGAAATTTATGCAAGACAGACACAAATTTTGAAGGAACAAATAAACAAATAAGAACACGAATTTTTCTACAATCATATTTCAAATAAATACAAGAAAAGATGAAACACAAAAGAACCTGATTAGTTGGGTAGTAGAGTAATTTCAAGAGCTTTTCCCAAAATTTGTAGCTGCAACTTTGAATAATACGATCCTTTGACCCGATTCTAATCAAACCACAAATATCCTTATCTGAAGTTTATGAAAACTAACAAATGTTGTAAAGAAACTTTTCGAGTATATTATTAGGTCATGAAGCTTCTTCGGAGAAAAATTGTCATGAAAACTTTCCAAAATAATTGTAGGTGAATGAATTTGCAGCCCCCCAAAACTTTTAATGCAATTATTGCAAGTGCAAACTTAGCCCGGTGTAGTCAATGCATTTAGAAATTGCTCAATGGAGTTATAATCGATAAATATCTAGTAATAACTCAACTCATACACAATTTTTGAGATATTTATCACTTATTGAAAACAAACTCTTTTAAATATCAACTTTTCACAAGAATCAGTTTGCACAATTAATTCCCATGATTACATTTAAAAATTACTTAAAAAAATTAACATTCTCTTTTAAAATAAATAACTTGTTTAATTTAATTTAATAAATCAAACCATAGTCAATTATTTAATTTGACATCTCAATAAAATCACATTTAATTAAATAAATTAACAAATGCACCATTTAACTAAAATAGTTAATTCCCAACGAATCAGCACAAACAAGATCGACACGACAAGACTAAACAACAAACGACAATAGGCGACAAATGGATACTCGTTCAATGAAGAACGATGGCTAAACGAGGACCTGACACTATCTCTGAATCAACATAATTTCATTGGATTAGGGTACGCTCGGACCTAACAAGCAGGTGGAGTTGATACCTGGTACCTGTACTTGCATAAAACATTACCGTTAAACATATAAACATATATCAGCAAACACACTGTGAAGAAGAGTCGCAGCATAGCAGGGTACTCACGAGTGAGTAGTGCTACAATGTCTTCTTCACCAAAACTGACGAGCATCATATATCATAAACAACCATTTTATCATAATAACCTCATAAAAGCTCATAAACAACATAAACCATATCACACACGTGTCTATTTCAATATCATCACACAAACACAGTCAAATGATCAGGATGTCAAATGTATCATCTACAATATAAAATCCACATAATGTTAGAGTCAGTTGAAAAAATAGCATAGTATCAACAACTAAAGCAACTATCCATTGAACAAAGACAAAATAAAACCAAATGCACTGGAGGGACACTACATGGGCCAGAGTTCTTGTGCTGAAATTTAGAAGTGGTAGGCCCTAGGACAATTTTTAGTGTCTACATTATGTAAGTTGAAATAAGTTATTTAGCTATATATTTCCAACTAGTAGGATTAGTGCCATCAAATTGAGGGAAGTCCAATTTGGAGCCTGGACCATAGAACCAAATGGATTTCCACCATCAAAGGCCCACTCATTATTGAAGCATTTGTTGAGAGTTGCATTTTTCACACTAAACTGACAAGCCATTTGTTGCAAATATGAAACTTGAGTCTCCAATTTTGTGAATTTTTGGTTCATTAAGTGGGTGTGGGAGTGGGTAGACACAACCATGAGGTGGATGGGTTGATAATTTTTTTTTCTAAAATTATGGCTCAAAATGACCAACACTAAATATAATTCCAATAAGACAATTTATTGAAAATGAAAAATTAAATTTGAAAACTTTTTTCAAGTTGTTTTTAGTTTATGATTTCTCCATAATTTTAGCTCCCATGTGGGACTGAAATATTGATAGATTGCCTCTATAGGTCCTAGATAATATTTTTTGTAATCAGGGTTAAAATATTAAAGGTTTGGCTATAAAGCATATAAATCAAACCCTAATAAATAATGAAGCACTAATAAACATAAAGACACAAAACATCAAGCAATATTACCAAATCTTCATGACATCATTGATTCACCTCCATTGCAATTCTCCATTTTGCTTGAATTTAATAATTTCCCTCAGATTTTTGACTATGCAAATAGGCCTAATGACTACGACAAAGCAAAATATTGAAGATTCTATATGACTATGGATGCACTTGACTTGATGACTTGATAGCAAGATAGCAAGATGACTCTAGGTAGCTTGTGGATTCTCCAAGATGTCTAAGATGAAGAAATGACAATGATAGAGGTCTTTTATAGGAAAGAAAATTTTGAACGAAAGGTTGAGAATGAATGTCAATGATTAATGACCAAGAATAAAAGATGAGGTATGGAATAAGGTTAGGGAGAAATTATAAGGATTGATGGTCAAGA